>MNCI01032735.1:61485-94832 GCA_015680685.1 Gnetum montanum | reverse complement strand
GAGGATTAATAAATGAAAGATGAGGATCCTTGCATGTTGGAAAGATCAAAACTTGGTCATACTTACCTCATTGGGGTTCACACACCTGATTATAGTAAGCATAGTGGGGCAATTTATAAGATGTGATTCTCGAGTAAAGAGTTGACCCACTATGATACTTAAGACAGTAAAATGGTATGCAAGGTTCAGGATGTCACCCTCCATGGCTATATTCATTGGGCCGTATGCTTGTTGGAGTGTTAATTAGTGGCCCTGATGAAGTAACACGAAGTGCTGTGTTCGAAGAGAAGGGTGCACCACAGTGTTGGACTTGTGCTAAGTTGGAGAATGCAGTGGCCTTGGAACTGTGTTGTCCCTTCCTACGGTCATGTCTAAAGAAGGGACGCCTTTGATGTTGAGGAGGTCTCTCATTGCTGTTGGCAATAGTAGCACAAGTAACGTTCGTGGGTTGTTGTGGTAGTGCAGACATTTCAGGAACAGTTGGTGACAATGTAGAAGGAGGAAAAGGATGAGAATGTTGAAATTTAGGAGAAGTGTAAGGTTCACAAGGCAGTGGTTGTGTTGAGAACATGGGCTGATAGTATTGAGGAGAATGATAATGCGACGAGCTAGAGTATGTTGACCCAGTTGGGGAAATAAGATGTTGGACTAGATAAGCATTTGGATTTGGATGATACGAAGAGTGTCTCCAGCTTAGGGGTGGCTTCCCCCACGACTGGGATTGTTGCCATTGTGATCGAACACAGTATCTCTGGACGAACTCTGGGTGTAACATGCTTCCCCAGTGCTCATATAAATGTAACCAGATTAGGCATTAGCCCTTGGGATGATCGTATAGGCAAATGTTGCATTCATACGTATGATTGGCAGTTGAGCTCTTATCTTCTGCACCTCTTCTTTCTTATTGTCTAATGATACTTTGTCCTACTTCTCGGGTTGTCAAAACTCTATCTCCAATATTATTGATATATTCCCCACACTTTTTATGCATCCATTCCAGCATCTTATTGATCTTTGCCTTGACTTTCTCTAATGATTGTTGTACTGGCAAAGANTAGTTCGTATAGTTGACCTTGGGCATACATCCCTAGGGTCTCTCTTGTTTCATCACGAAGCCCATCAATAATATGGCACATTAGCCTTTCCTCGGAGAACTCATGGCCTGGACAGTTGTTTAACAGTGCATAATATTTTTCTAAGGCCATGTCCAAGGGTTTGTGCTTGTTTCAACTCTTGGATTTGTTTCCTCAAGGCTGACACTCTTGCGTAGGTTTGATATCTTTCGTTAAAGAGTTCTACCATTGTTGGCCAACGAGTGTCATAGGAAAGAGCTTGAGTTTTTGCCAACCGTTATCAATGTTTTTCCATGCACAGGCATCGTAGAAGGCTTGTAAATGTTGTTGTGGATCTAAGTCATAGCCTCCTAAGAAATTGGGAAAGTTGTTTAAATCAAGCCTGGGTGGGCGGCTCTCTTTACGATGACTACAAGAAATTCGAACAACCTCTTGTATTTGCGTTAGGCTTGTAGTGGCCAGTAGGGGTTCATCGTCATCAAGTAAGTTATGTTTTCGTGCGTTGGGACGATGCTGCTTTCGTTTATGTTTATAAGAAACCCACACCTCGGATTGTGTACTCCAATCTTCGTTGTCATATAATTCATTGGTTCTTCAATGAATTGCCTCACTAGATGTGGCATTATCGTAGTCTTGTAGGAGAGGCATGATCGTGAAATTGTGTGTGAATTTGTATGTGACTTTTTGTAATTATTTCTTCTTAAAAGATATATCATTAATTCCTATACAGTGACCTTATACGATATAACTAATCTAGATAACTAGCACCATCCCCGGCAATGACGCCAATGATGAGTGACGAGGTACCCTTACACTCAACCATACGAATACAAGCGTTTCACGCACGATCTAGTCGAACTCCACAGACGGACTAGTTGTGGTATCTAGACAATTACTTGTAGATCGCAAGTCGCTATCCTCCCACCTAGACTAGTATTAGCTTTGTCACATATGGTTTAGTCTAAAATGAGATGTATGATGGTAAATAACATTGACTAAACTAGGAGAGAGAGTGTGTGTGAGAGAATCTAACTAGCCTAAGTGCGATTAGCATTCGTTTCTTAATCATCCGTACACATCTTAGACCTCGTGCACGACTACCATTGAAATTACCAAACGCATGGCCTAAGTACGCTACTAGGTTACCAAGTAGTCACACTTGAATGCTCGTGATTAAGTCGTACTCATTCCGCGTTACTAGAAGATAAGGGTGAAGAGATATTAACTAACAAAGCAATAAATAACAAATAAATAAATAAATAAATAAGTTAAGTGAATGTTGCAATGATGAAGTAATCTCGATCTTTATTGCCCATCATGTGCATGTCCAAATACATTACACTCGAATAAGAATGCCATACAATTACAATCACAGGCATGCACTAGGAGAAAAGGGTTGAGAGAAAAAACAGATGCATTAAAAACTTAAATTTTAAAAACTCTAAAAACTACCTTCTAGATCTACCTGACAAACTACGATATCGCAAAGGCGATATCAAATCTAGGCTGTGATATCACGTATGTGATATTGCGTACGCGATATCATGGCTGCGATATTGCACCCAACAAATTCATGACTCATCACAAGGCAAACATGGCTAGGAAGATTCAATGCCTCAATTCCAATTAAATTTGACCCACTAATCTACAAAGCACATATGAATTCTCAATACCACAATATCGAAAAAGGTCTATAAATGTAAGCTCACACTTCTTTAGCCATGCCAATTTAGATGTTACTTGCCTCTTAAAATGGAATGCAACTTTGGGAAATTTGTTCAGCTTTAGAATTAAACTAGTAAATTAGTCTAAATGGTCTAATAGATCCATGTTTAACAATAAGGTTAATAACTCCAAGTCCCACGATGAATTCCAAAGCGTTAAAATTTTTAAAATTTACTTATAACTCAGGATTTTTGAACCCTGAACTAAACTTTCTTACCCTTCATACTAGACAAAAACGCTTTATGGCTTTTTCATTAAAATCATATTAAACGATTTGTTCAAACAAATCGTTTGAAATGAAGCGTAATATAATAAAATGATCCGTTAATGTCATTGACAGTTAATTAACTGTGCCCGGCCGTGAAGCAGTGATGGGATAATTCCCTGCCATAAGATGTAAAGAATCCTCTTTATTATCGATTTCTGAGGATAATTCCTTAAAAGCAATGAACGTAACAGACATCGGGTTATTTCAATTTTGCTTGACTGTGGCTCTTTTATATACGATCTGTAGATGGGGTCATAATACTGGGAAGGTCTTTTCAAAAAATATCTATTCAATGCCAGCTCAAGCAAGGTAACTCTTTCAAGTGGTATATTACGGTAGAAGTTTGTTAACAATGTTGCAGCAACGTGTTCATCTTACTGTACTTCCGGTTGCTGAAGGAATATAAACTGCAAAAGATTAAAGATCACAAGTTATTTATCAAGTTCATGCTTTCAGAGGTCCAAGAAAATCAAATCCTGAAATCTGAAAAAATATATATATACTAAAAAGTTACCGATTTGTTGGCTTTCTCAAACTCAACCATTCTCAGAGCAACTTCACAACTTTGTGACACAATAGGCTCATCATCCTCCGCATACTGCTTCAGCAGAGCTACACAGTTGCTGTCTGCAAGTTTACAAAGACAGAAAACCATACAAGTAATAAGCCACCAAAAATGACGAATCGAATATCAAGTTGAATATACTCGTTAACACATATTCATCAAATGCATTAGTCATCGACAACTAAAAGAAGAATAACGCAACAAGTATAAAGAATGGATAAAATTAATTATGGAATCCACTTGTTTTAAGCATTATCTGGTCTACAGTAATTTTGACAAACAACTAGACTTTCGAACACACTTTCATTTCTTCAAGTTGTGTTTAAAGAGCTTCAAAAATACAAACTTTGCATGCTCTATATCAATTTTAATAGATTCAAAATTCCAAAATATTACTTTTGCAGAATTAAATGTAATTCTTTTTACTTGGTAAATTTGCATACTTTAAACTCAAAAAGGCTCACTAAAATGCTTTGCAGAAATAGGATATATTCAACCCTGTATGTACTGGTAAAAATAGATCCAAGTCGTACAACAAGACGTTAAGTCATGAAAACGTTTCAACACGTCACACCGACATGTGCACAGATGTCAAAAAAAATTATCACCACTCACCACAATCCTAACACTCTCTCTTTCACTTGATTCCGCCTTTAAAAATATTTTAAGTAAAAAGACTGCCACCTATGACTGATGCACATATAAGTGTTTCTATGGTCTGCAATATTATAAGGGGCAGCATCATTAAATAGATACATGTTTCTAACACATCTTCTGCAATTAACAATAATGCGTAAAGAAATAAGGCATTTCATTTTGCAGACAATAAGGCGCAGCTAATAATTTTTCTTATTTACAAGTTCAAGAAAAAAAAGGAATTATCACCCAGAGCCTCAATGCTCATCTCATCAAGCAGGGTCTTATAAGGATCAGTTGATGTGCAAAAGTCTAATCTCTTCGAGTAGCTATGCCTAAGCTCAAACCTACATCTTTCTACCTAAGAAATAAGCACTTTACCATCCCTTCAAATGATTTACAAGCTAAAGAATCAACAAAACAAAAAAAAAACAGACAACTTTCGGTGGCTTCCTGCTGAATGCATTGGCATCAACTTGGAATGCCATACTCCCTCCATATTAATCCTTAAGAGAAGATACTTCGTGCTTTTAAACTAGGCAAGGAAAATAAACAATAATTACTGAAATCTTTTAGACAGAATTACAGATAAAAAATTTAAAAGTAACGGTCTTTTTCTTTCTTTCTTTCTTTTTCCGGTTCGGAGCACAAACAAAGAAAAAGTAAAACATAAGAAGTTTACACGTTAAAAATCATTCAATCACAAAAACATTTCGTTTCGAGCAAAAGTTATGTAATCTAACACAAGAGAAAGTCATGCTATACTGATTTTAATAACTCTGATTCTTTGCATTTCTTCTTAGCTGCTTGAAGACCATGGGATCCTCCTCTCTTGACTTTTCTTCGGCCATGTCATACACGAAATAAATTAAGGAATAGTCAACATGTTTTACATTAGAAACTAACGGTTAAAATTGATCCTTTTGTTTTTGGAAATAGGTTTATTTTAAGATGACCTATAGAGCTAGCATCATTTTAGGTCAACGGATTTTACAAAATCCTAATTCTGGTGGATCATTTATTTGGTACTTTTGAGAGAGGTTAGGTATTGTAGACATAAACATACACAGCAATGGGAGTGGCTCTCTTCTATCGAATCCAGATGAAACATTAAAACTTGCATATATTAATCATTACTCAACTGGTTAGCTCATTGTCTGATCAGGATTTGCAAGCAAGGAGTTGCCAATTCAAGTCACACTTAAGACCCCTTTATGTTCTATGAAAGTTGTGTATTAAATATGTCTTAAGGGTACATATATTCAAAAACTCTTTGGTTCCAAACCCCAAAAAACAAAACCCCCTCCAACCGAAAAAGAATAAAGATAAAATAAAAGCCTCTCCACAAGGTAGTGAAAATGTAAAGAGATTATTAAGGCACTAGTAACATTAGACTGGTAATTGGATTAATAAAAAATGAAATAATTAATTTAACACTAACATGGTCATCACCATAAACCTAGCTTGTCCCAAAATAATCGGGCTGCCTACATAAATTTTCTCTCATCATTCACGTCTGTTAATAGCTAAATCCTTACCCTGGTCATTCCCCAGCTAAAGCCCTTGATACAAAATTTAGCATTAATGAGTGTTGAGCCCTGCCCTTTCCATGATCATTGGTCTAGATGCACCCAACCTAATCTCAATGTTGATCACTAGGAAGTTGGCTAGATATTACCATCTATTTACAATTTTTTCATATAATCTTCAATCATTTTTCCCATGCCATTTTTGGTCTTCCTTTTAACAAGTTTCCTCGAGTTGTGATGTCATATCTTTTTTGAGAGGGGTTCATTATCTAATCTTTTTTGGATATGACTAAACCATCTAAGACCCATTCTTATAGCTTATCTACAATAGAAGCCACTCCAAGTCTTCCTTCAATATTTGTATTGTGCCATGTATGTATTCTTATAACAGTCAACATCCATCTTGTCACTTGCATCCCTGTCAATTTGACCATTTGATTGGAACATTGATCCCAGGTAGCAAAACTAACTGCAAGGGGGGATTTTCTATCCTTGAATTGTTACTTTTATTCCATCACTATTTATACTTTTACTAATACTACATTGTATGTCCTCTACCTTAATTCAACTAAATTTCCTCCATAAGGCCTACCAAATAATATCTCTAGGTACTCTATCATACACCTTTTTTTAAGTCAATAAAGATTATATTTATTAGAGTCTTTATATGTTTTCTTAATTTCTCCATTAATCATAGGTGGTTAATAGATAATAGTGAAGTTCTTTGTCTTATGGATAACTTTACAGCTGGAAAAATTAGAGAAGCTCTTGAAATCAGAATTCATTCTAATAGTGTTAATTGAGATCAAGGATATTTCACTCACTTGGCTTGGTGGCCTATTTTAACAAAAATTAAGCAATCTAGAAATCATTTTCAAAATCATACTTAGTTTTCTCATTTTTTAATGTCTACTAATAATTTTTAAATGTTCCCATGTAATCATTAACATAAAACATAGGAACATTTTAAAATTATCATTGGCTTACTAGTAATGGCACCAACTCCTTGCTTGTAGCTCACTTCTCAAATGCCACCCATGCAACCTAGCAATAGTAAAAATAGACATTCAGGTTGGTATCAGGAAGGGTGGAAAGTTATTTTTTAAAGCAACCATGAAATATCATTAATGAACAATTTAAAATGTTATCTATTGTTGAATGCGCTTTCTAGTTGAGTTATCAAAAATTTGCACCCAGAGATGTAGCATAGTTGAGTTCAATGTCTAACACCACTTACAAGTCTCAACAGTGCAGCAGCTTGCCTTGTGGTGGGACGCTCTTATAATAAGTTACATCTACCTTGTTGTGTGGGTAGGGGTTGTGCACGTTGTTCACTTTGCTGAAATTTCAATTTCATAGCATGCTGATATGTTCCATTTTCATGGAAAATAGAACTGAAAAACTGCAATGCTGAAACTAATTGCTTGCATGAAGACCACTAAATTAAAAGTCTCACAACACAATTTGTAATGCAGATCAACTATCGGTTCAATTTCCATAAAAATCATTTCAGAAAAATGTAAAGAAAATGAATCCTTACAAAGATAAGAGAAGGAGGAAACATTTAAAAAATAAAATGAAAATCAGGCAGGTAAAGATGAAAACCATCAAGATATCTGATAAGAAATTTAAGAAGATTTCCAAAAATATCCCATAATTAGCTCCTATATTTAACCAGAAAAAGAAGGAAATTGTTGTGAATATAGAGTGCCTGCACACTCACATAAGCCCATGTTGATATGTTCGCTCTACAAAAATATGCAGACACATACATGATAGGCCTTTAAGCACAGCCTGTTAGTGCTATGAACGTTAGAGACCACATTTCATAAGGTTAAGCCTACAAAACAATCAAAATAAGCTTCAGGCATAGGAAAATGATCTTGGAATCGTGATACTGAAAAAACATAACAAAAAATTGGATTTCTAACAATAAACAAACCAGAATTTCCAAGAAATACTCAAAATCACCTGAAATTACAATCCAGAATTGCCTGAAATCAGAAGTGAACTTCTGAGACCAATTTAGGTTGTGTTGAGCCTGATTTCAATTCTGGCCAATCCACATTTCACAAGTACGATCCTAATGGTTCATGCTGAGATATTAAGAAACTACACAATATAATAACAACAATAGTGATACTGAAAGTAGTGGCCATCATTCCAAACGATGGTAAGCTGCTGATTTCTAATGTTTTGAGGGCACAACTTTAAGAACCACGCTTGCATCTACCAACCCTCTAGGAACCATGCTTGGCAAGACAAGCATTAAGCGTACAAGTGATGACCCTAATGGTGATACTGAAACTCAATTGATTATAAGGGTCTCCTGTTTCAACTTCAGTATTCTTTGTGACTATGTTAATTGATTGTGGTTGCACTATGAAATTCTCTTTATCTTTTTGTTCCATCGGAACAGATAACCCCATGTTAATGGAATAATGTCAATAATGATGACAATGATTTATATAAAACCAACAAATGGTTTTTGGCACACAAATAAGATAACTTTTTCATAACTAAAAATCTTAACAGCAAGACTAAGAAAAATCTTAGACATGCATACCAGCAATTGATCCAAGTGCCTCAGCTGCCTCATGGCGAACCATTGGATGTTCATTAACATTACTCAATACATCCAAAAGTGCCGCTGATGCAGAATTGTCTTGCAATTGGCCCAATACATATGCTACCTGTTTAACAAATATCCAAAAAATTTCACTTGAGATAGACATTCAGGTTTCAGAATGGTTAAATTAAATGCAAAGAAATATACTATTAGGAGAATAAAGGTTTTCTATAATTGAGAGGACACAGCCATGAAATTGAGTTCAATCATAAGAGCCAAAGCAGACACAATGTATAAAGGTCAACAGAAACAACTGCTCATAAAAATAGCCATTGTAGAGGCGTTTAAAGACCTGTTAAGAGTTATTGTACAGGGGAAAAAAGTCTACAAATATGGCATAGAAATTTGTAAGAAAAGCAAATAATTAATTATGTGAAGGGCTCCAGGCAACAGACATGGATAAAGGAATAGTAAACCAGATGATAGAGAACATATTGGTGCAGAAGATGATAAAATTAAAAGGATTAGAAAGTGCACAACAATAGAATCTGAAAAGGTAACTAAGGCAGAAAGCTGCACTACATCAAGAAACAATTGATCAGATTTGTTAATTCAAGATCAATAGACCCTCACAAGGCATTGCTTCTGATCTACATGATATTCCAGCATAAGCATAGGAACTAGTAAATAGGATTTAAGGAATGGGCATAAATTTAATTCAATTAGATGTAATGGTGTCATTCAAGACATAGTTGTAACTAGCATTAATACCGCTCGTGAACAAATATTTGAGTTTTGAAGGATTCATCACATGTTATAGAAAACTTTGTAATCAAAAGATTTAAAGGTTAGTTGACCTAAAACAAAAGACAACAAATAAATGTTAGAAATCTCCAACTCACAAGAAAAAACGTTAAAAATGAAGACTTAAGGGCATGTTTGGTTTCCCAAATCTGCTAGTGCTTGAATCTATAAAGATGTTGAGTCCCAAGATACCTGAATCCAGACAGATCACACCTTGTGAGGTAGAATTTTCTTAAACCAAAAAAGAAAAAGAAAAAAGTACATCCAGCACATCACTAGTAAATCGACAGATTTACCTTCACAGATTTAACATCTACGGATTCAGGCAACCAAACACACCCTAAATTTTTCCAATGAATCATTATGTTGCATTATTAACTGCACATAATCTGTGGAAGAAGAGGCCTATATGTAAATTTATTTTCAGTTCCAACACCCCCTTCCCAAAAGAGGAGGCCCTATAGCATTTAAAACTAAAAACATCAAAGCTGCATAATAAATCTGAAAAGGAAATAAATAGTGTATCATGCACCTCATGTCGTAGCAATGCACTTTCTGCCTTCAAAGCTGCAATTATAGCATCAACAGCATCTCCTCCTCCATGATTTCTTAGCGCAAAAAGTGCAGCATAACGTTCATACATGCCTTGATTTCCATCTAGAAGCATCTCCCTTGTACAAACAAGGGCTTAGTTACATATACTCACTCATACATGCTTGCATGTAACTGTGCTTAACAAGGGATAAAAAATTTTAATTAAAACCATAAATATATACCTAAGTTCTTGCACTGTGGCTTTGGATGACGCAGCTGATGCAGGATCAACAGACAAGAAAGGGGATACTTCTACAGAACTGATGTCATTGTTCAGAGATTTATATTTACTTTCTTCTATTCTCCTAAGAGCCAACTCACATGTTTCTCTCACCTCTTGTGCTGGATCCATAACCAGGATATTCTGGAGGAGAGGAATATAATCTTCTAGACTTATCGCTCCCAGGGCTTCTGCTGCCTGCCATTATCAAGGAAACAAAACAAAATGAAAAGCGTAAATTCAGTTTGAATGCAGTGCAAGTTAACATTACGTTTCAATCAGAAGAATTATGTCCAACCAGTAAAATTATATTTCCATTATGTGTTTCATGGAAGTTGCCCAGGAACTACGTTAACAAAGTCAGGTAAAAAGAAATCAATGCAATCAAGATAAATAATGTAATGTAAAGCATGTTTAAAAACTAATAATAACATATTCTTATCAATACAAAAATATACCTAATACATGAAAGTATGACACAACAGAAACTACTTTAAGAATCCCTGCATATTTTATATCCTTGAAATAATTAGCATGAATCTCAGACATACGCAACATAACCAAACAACTTCGATCATTTCATAATGCAATATGGGGTTTAATGAATGAAAAATCATACACTGTCCTCCAATATAAAACATGGAATCATATGCATTGCTATAATGCTCAGTCTTTCCACAACAAATCAGATTTAAGTGAAATTGAAAGTGAAAACTATGCTTAACCCGAAAAGTAAAAAAGCCGGGGAAACAACAGGAAGTTTAAAGATATGACACTTCTGGGGATTCCGAAATAATCGAAACAAGCGAAAAAATAACCCCATGTGCATGCCGTGTGCATGCTAAGACTCGAGCACAAACTGCAATTGCACACAAAAATTAAAACTTGGACATCATTATCGTTGAATGCAAAAAATCCCATATCGTAGTACCTCGTGGCGAACAATAGGATGACGCGATTTATCTAGCAGAACGGATTTGAGAAAAGGAACTGCCTCGGGATCCTGCATTTGTCCCAACGCAAAAGCCGCCTCGTGCGCCAGTAAATTCGAAGGATCATCCATCGCTGTGCAGACAAATAAAAAATTCACAAACGAAATGAGAGTTTTACAGCGCAAAACAAAATCCAAACAGCTGGTATCCCTAGACAAGTCTATCGAGATATTTCACCAACAACAACTTTTTGGTACGGAAATTGAACCAGTCAAAACCTTTTAAGCAAACAACGGCCTATATGCAAACTCTAGTCTAAGGGAAAGCAGCAATCAAATTACGAAATCAAAGTTAGATAACCTGCTGAGAGCTAACGAAAGAGGATAATCGGAGGATTAAGAATAAAAATTGCGAAAAAATTACCCGAAATTAAAGCCTGAAGTGGAAGGCGACCTCTGAGATTGCGAAGGGTGAAAAGAGCTCTGTAGCGTTCGGAGATTGGAAGAGTTTTGTCAACAAGTGTATTGGCCAGAAAGCGTTGCATTTCTTCCGATGCTTCGAAGGCGGGCATCGTCGAAGTCGAAGTTTCTTCCGCCATGACGCACCAGGGCACAAGCACAGACGAATAACGCCGTGTAGCCTCTGTCCTACCAGTTTTCTTCTGTATCAGAATCCAAGGTGCTATTGCTTTTCTTCTTCCTAACATCCACTGAACCCGGGATTTTTTTCCGTGTCCCTTCTGCCCATAAAGGAATTATGGCGAAAACTCGCCCTCTTGAACGTTTTCCTGCGACAGCGTGAAGGCCGAATTTAAGTAGGAAAGAAGGATACAATCTTGGAAAAAGTACTTAATTACCAAGGAAATAAATAGATAAGAGAAGACCAGAGTAGCAAGCTGCTTTTTAAGAGCCCAAGGCTTAAGTCCTTTCTTGAAAAACAAGTGCTGAGTGCCGCAACATTGATTTTTAAGTGTGGATTCAAGATGGATTACACTTCGGCTTGGAATTTCAAGTTATTAATAATATAGAATTATTTTCAAAACACATTTTCTATTTGAAAAAAAAAATCATTATTAACATATTCTTATCCATCAAAGATCATGTTTCATTGAATTTGTTACCTTCTACACATTGTTCAAGGTGGACTTGTAATAGCATCCTATGGGGCTCATTGTTGGAACCTTGAAATAATTATAATACAGGTACATCCCAAGATATATAGTCTAATTGGAACTTTATAACTCATCATTGCCCACCAAAATCAAACCCATGACTTGGAACTTTTAAATCAAGAGTCTTACCACTAGGTTAACACCTCATTGTAATAGCATTATAGTTTCGAATAGTTAATAAAACTAACCACTTATTATATATCAAAGAATCATCAATTAGAGGCTCAATAACAATGAGGTGTCAGTCTAGTGTTAATAAGGAACTATTATTGGTTTTCATGCACATCCCAAACTCACGTGATTATTGTTGGATTACAAAGTGTTTACTATTGAGCATACTAAGTAACAACATTATTAAGATTACCAAATGATATGTATTTATGCTCGAAACCAATCATAATTACTCTAACATGCATAGAAATGTAAATTATTATTCTAAGTGCAACAAAAAGTAAACATTCAACTAAATGCACGAGAAAATGAATAACATATGTGATGAGCAGTCGAGGTACCCCCTACGCCCAACCATACGAATCACAAAGTGTTTGAACGTGATCTGGTCAAATTCCATGGATTGTATAGTTTCTAGTACACTAGTCTTTTAGAAAATGAATCTTACCCTAAGGTCATTCATTATCTTCCCAATTACACTTGTGATGCACATGGTATGATTAAGTGTAATCAAGGCATATGATTTTTATTGTTTTGTGTTTTATGTTCTTTGGTGCTTAAAGTAGAGAGATGAAGTACTTTATTAACTAATCTAATTTAACTAACTAACTAATCTTTAACTAGTCCTAACATAAGCACCCGGTTCCACTTTTGGTACACGCCCTAAACCCACGTATCCACTGTTGGGTTACCAAATGCTACACTACTAGGCACACCAAGCAATAACGCTGTTGGGATTACCAAGCGAATACATGTTTACACTCGAAGTGTTTGTACTTATGTATTTAACCTATTTAGCTTATCTTACTTAATCACTTAATTACCTTAATTACTGAGAAATATTGAACAAATAACTAAAAGCATTAAATGCAAGAATAAAACATTTAAACTATCCAAAATGTGGCATCTTTATTACCATACATACTAGTGCGGTTCAAGTACAATAGTGCTCAAATAAAGATTTATACACTCAATGACTCATGCTATGGGCACTCGGGAAAATATTCTAAATTGAATACCCATAAACACGGTTGGGACTCGTATTTATAATTTTTGCTATAGTACTATGTCAATGAGGCCCTGTAGATGTAGCAAACGCTACATCGATGCAGCCTTGTCAATGGGGAAACACCACATAAATGAGGCCCCATTGATGGGTGATGAGCGACGAGGTATCCCTATGCTCAACCATACGAATACGAGCATACATGTACGATCCAGTCGAATTCCAAGGATTAAGTGCTTATGCACCTTCATAGAACCCAGACAGGTTAGTTAATCGTTGTCTTCCCAAGCTTACTTGTATAGCACAATTGTATGGTTAAGTAAACTTGAGGCATATGTTTTTTATATATTTTCTTATGTTTTATGTCCTGGTGCTACAAAGGGAGAAGTGAACTAATTAAGTAACTAATTTGATTTAACTAATCAACTATGCTCTAACTAGTCCTAACACCAACATCCGTTCCCACTTACTGTACACATCCTGAACCAGTGCAACACTCTTGGGATTACCAAATGCTAATTGTTATTGGGTTACCAAGTATTCCATGCATGCTCGAAGTGGTCGTACTAAGTGTGCTTACTTGGGAGAGTTAACAAGGTGAGAGAGAGAACATTAATTAACTAAGGAAAGCATTAAATAATTGTAAATAACATTAAATAAGCTATTCTGAATGTTGCATGGTTTATTACAAAGTTCATCTTTATTTCTGGTCACAAGGTGTGCTCAGGTACACAATGCTTGAATAAAGATCCGTTCACTTTATGACTCCTACTGTGGGCACTTAGAAATAATTCTAACGCTGAGGAAGGAAAACTGCAAGAGTTTAGGTAAGGAACTAAGACTAACTATGCAAACCAAGCACGCTTGCCTCTTATTTATAGGTGATGAGGTGGGTCCTGACATCAGATGCTCGATATCACTTGGTGAGCTCTGATATCATGGACCCGATATCACCAATGTGATATCGCGGCCTCGATATCGCAGTTCATCATACCCCCATGACTGAATGAAAACTCGTCCTTGAGTTCCTTACAATATATTGGAAAGGTATGGGATTATTGACTAAATGACAACTAACGGTGACATGGGATGACAGACTCAAAGTGCTCAGGGAACGGATCGACAAACATAATATAGCATTGGTGTTCATAAACATTATGGTGAACACTGTACATAGATGACATCCAGGCCTTCATTTGACAGCTTGAAGAGAGAGAGAGAGAAAAGAAAATGAGGTGCATTGTTGTTGATGTCGAAACTGTGCACTCCATTGTTCATCCATAGCCACATGTCCAAACTTGTTTCTTGCCTAAATGCTTCAGCTTCAGTCCATCCTGAGTGCTCCCCTTCTATCCCAGTCCATTGTTCATGTGATCACCATTTGCACACACAACACAGTCATGAATCAGTTAAGGATAGATAAGATACAGTGTAGTTGATACCTTGCCCCAATATGAAGTACCTCGGCTAGGTTGTGGGTATGGTAGATATTGGGTTAGAGGTTCATGATTGATAACTACCCAAGGTGTAGGGGTTAGATAGGTATGGAATGGAAATATTTGTGATAGGGCCCCCATGACTAATAGCGAACCTTCGGTAGTAATAAGATGAAAAAATTGAAGGAACAAGAAAGATGAGAGAAATAACAACGGTGAAGCTAATAAAATGGATGTCATGGATAGGGATGAAATGAGAAATGGTTGATTGCAAACAATGTTGAAGGGAAAGAACTTAACAATTACACCAAAAAGGAATGCCAATGGGTCCTCCCCAAAGCAGGCCTATGCCTTTTATGCCTTGACAAACCCACAAACCAAAGAGTCCGTGGGCTCTAGGAATAACGTATGGAACAATGGTTAAGAACTTTACCCACAAGAAGTTACCAAATAAGAACAATGCCTCAACCAAGATATATACTAATCATAAAACCAACAATGAGGTGGAATATGGGAAGAAATATGGAAGGAGAGGAGAAAATGGAATGGAATCCCAAGAGCACGATTTTGTAAAGTCCCATGTGTATTATATGGTTAAGGTGACTAAATAGAATTCATTCTAAATCCATATTCAAACCAACCACATCCAATGGCCTCGCATCAACACATTTGACCAACCCATCCTCTTGAAGCAACGAGAATGTGTCCATCGAGTCACCACCATTCCAAGGAGAGAAAGATAGAGCAGCAGGAAGCGAGAAAGGGCATTAGTTAGAGGGAACCTTCTAGCATGGGTAACATGTCTTTCCAGTGCTTGTAGCCCATATTTCGTTATTATGTCTAAGGGGTATGCTTTGAATTCTCACCATTTTTTTTTGTTTTTTATTGTGAGAACCACACCATCCAAAGACTTATTTGATTCATTCGACTTCTTGATGTTTGGTCATCGGTGGAATGGCAAAAAACCCATGAAAATCATCCAAGTACCCAAGAGAATAGCTAGCACAAGTGCGTCGAATCCCCTTGAGGTCACACCCTTTTCAATCATTGAGTCTTTCCTTAATTTGAAGAATACCAAGTCACCAATTCATTAATAATTTTATCTAGAAAAAGGGACAGTACATTTCCAAGACAAGGGAGACCATAGAGTTGAATGGAGGAATGGGTGATGTGGACTCATTGCCTATTTTATCAAAAGAACCATATCTTAGTATCAACATTGAAAATCAAAGGTAAAAACCCAACATTAATAATCAACACCATTATAAATCAATCCACCATCATGAGCACTTATTATATGACAAATGAAAGTAAATCAAACAAATAAAGAAATAGTAAAAATGGTAACGATGGTGTAAAACAAAAATAAGTAAATATGAAAAAATGTATAAAACAAAAATATGTAAAACAAAAATGTGTAAAACAAAAATACAAAAAAAAAAGGTGACGGCTTAAAATGGTTAGCATTGGTGGCCCTCTCCCCCATGACTAAGTTAGAGGGAGGAGATTCGAAATAACGAGTAGGGTTGTCCACTAATAGAGGTAGTATTGGTACTAGCTATTCTAGGCTCATGGAAAGGTTTGGTTTTTTGGATGTTGACCAATAATTTCTTATCCAAGCTATCAGGTTTGTAAATCATCATGGCCCCTGAAGGAAAAGTTGCATGAATAATATAAGGTCCTTCCCACAACATTTGAAATTTAGTGCATTGTGGCATGTGTGTGCGGCTCCAATAAAGAACCTTATCTCCCAGTTGGTATTTAACTTTTCTAATTTTTAGGTTATGAAGTTATTTATTAAAGGCCTTGTGTAATTCATTAGATGACAGGGCAACTAATCGATTCTCATCTAGTCAGTTAAGGTTCATTAATCATTCTTTTTGTGCTAGATTGAGGTCACATGTCGTGGATAGTGTATGGAGCTTTGCTTGAATAGGAAGCATTACATAACTCATAGGGAGAGTAGTTGATAAGGAGTTTCCATGAGCATCATTTAGTTTGGTGCTCCAATCTCGCCTATACTTGCTAATGGTTCGTGTTAATATTTTTGTAATCTCCCTATTGGTAACTTCGTCTTGACCATTTTCTTGAGGGTGATATGGTGTAGTTAGCTTGTGTTCCACTCCTAAGCATTGCATCAACTTCCGAAAAGTTGCACCTATAAAATGTGTACCATTATTCGAAATAAGTGCACGAGGCACACCAAGCCTATTTACGATTTGTTGTTAAAAAAATCATGTAGCGGTAGATGATGTACAATCCATAATAGAAACTACTTCTACCCATTTTGTAAAATAGTCAACAGCAACAACAATGTAGGATTTTCCATTGGACATTGGTGTAATAGTCCCCATAAAATCAATTCCCCATATATCAAAGTGTTCTAAAGGTTGAATCCATTGTTGTGGACCCTCCATTCTAGTAGTCATTCCCCCATCACATTGGCAACGCTCACAAGATTGGATGAAATGATGAGCGTCCCAAAACAATGTAGGCCAATAATATCCTACAAGTAGGATTTTAATGGTTGTTCGTCTCCCTGCGTAATGACCCCCACAAGGGCCCTCATGAGCATCTTGGAGAACTCGTAATTGATCTACATCGGGAACACACCATTGAACCAAGCCATCATAACATGCCTTTTAAAGGTTCCTATTGATTTCCATGAAATATTTGGCTCGATGTAGAAACCGCTGTTTCTTTTTAACGTCTAACTCTTATGGTGTTTTTTGTGTAAGGAGATAGGTAAGAATGCTACTATACGAATTTATTTCCATGGTTAATTGATTATTTACTACACTTGCAAAGAGGAATTCATTAGGGAAGCGATTAGAAAGTGGATATTCATCCTCTTTGTTGTCCCATCTTAATCAAGATAAATGATCAGCAATAATGTTCTTGGTGCCTTTATGATCTATCATCATAAGATCGAACTCTTGTAAGATTATGAGCCATTGTATGATGCGAGGGCTTACCGTTGGTTCATTCAGCAGGAACCTAATTGCACTATGGTCTGTGTGTACAAATACCTTATAGCCTAATACATAGTGCCTAAACTTATCTAGTGCAAACACCATAGCCATTAACTCCTTTTCTGTTGTGGTGTAGTTAAGCTGTGTACTAGCAATACTTCGACTTGCATAGTGGATGTAATAGGGTTGTTTCTAGTCATCTAACTGCATGGGTACAGCTCCTAAGGCAAAGTTGGATGTGTTAGTCATTATATGGAACAACTTGGACTAATCAGGAGCTTGTAGAATAAATGTTTCTACAAGCTTCTACTTCAAGGTTTGGAAAGCTAGTTCATATTCCTTGGTCCATTCAAAAGGTATGTCCTTTTTTGTTAGTTCAACCAATGGTTTTGCAACCTTTGAAAAGTTCTCTATGAATCTTCTATAATAGCCTGTGTGTCCAAGGAATGATCGATGTCTTTTACAGTTTCAGGTTGGCATGTGATTCCTTGGATGACTTTAATCTTTTTAGGGTCTACCTCTATCCCTGTTTGTGAAATCTTATGTCCTAATACTACACCTTCTTGGACCATTAAATGGCTTTTTTGCTAGTTGAGCCTTAAGTTGATTTCAACACATCATTTCAGTACTTGCTCTAGTTGGTTAAGTGCTTATTCAAAGTCTACTTCGTAGGTGGAGAAATCATCCATGAAGACCTCTACACCATTCCCTATTTGCTGTTGAAAGATACTTAGAACCAAATGTTGAAATGTTGCAGGAGCATTGCACAAGCCAAATGACATCTGTTTGTATGCAAATTTCCCCCAAGGACTTGTGAACATGGTCTTGGCTTGGTCTTTTAGTGCTATTTCGATTTGGTTGTATCCATTGTACCCATCCAGAAAACTATAGTAGTGATGCCCTGCAATGGTGTCTAAGACTTGGTCGACGAATGGCAATGGAAAGTGGTCTTTGAATGTTGCCATGTTCAGTAGCCTAAAGTCTATACACACCCTCCATTTACCTTCCTTTTTGGGCACAATAACTAATGGACTAACCCATTCACTATCAACAATGGGGTAGATGAACCCAACTTTTAGAAGTTGTTCAATTTCTTCTTTAACCACTTGCTTCAACTTTGGGTTCAATCATCTTTGTGGTTTTCATCAAGGCTTCATGGAGGGGTTAGTGTAAATCCTATGTTGGCATATCCTAGGGTCTATTCTAGTTAATTCAAGATATGACCAAGCAAAGGCTTTCGACCATTTTTTCACCATTTTCAGCAGTCTCTTGTTTTGTTTGGGAGCTAGCTTAACATTAATAATTGCCAATTTTCCATTTTTGAGAAACGTATACTTCATACCAGTGGGCAATGGTTTTAACTCAAGGGGCTCTTGCTTAAAGTTGTTAGGGATTTCCAACTTCCCCCAGTTGATATTTTCAATGTCAAGACTTGGAAGTTGGCGATGAACTTACTCTAATGTGTCTATGCTATCAATGTAAGTGCAAGTCAAACCCTCAGTTGGTTCCATGCATATAGTTGAATTGCTCTCTTGGTCAACTATTAGCCACTAGGCGCCTTCCTGTCTTGTGGCTATTGCATATAGGCATCTTTGTATGTTAGTTACTTGTGCACACTGGTTGCATGCAAGCAATGTTAAACATTGTACGAACTAGGACTTCTGCACGCAATTACACCTTGTGTCACTATATGCGATGCATGGAACTTTATTCTTCTCAATCTTTCCAAATGTATTTCCCTTTGATATCTCTAGGAAAAGATCATGTATTCCTAGGCATGCATCAATTGTGCTTAGCCATGCTCTTCCCATTATGATTGGGAAGTCCCCCTTATAGTTGTTGACTTGAATCACTAGGAAGTCGGCTAGATATGACCATCCATAAACAATGGTGACAATGTCCTCCATGAGTCCTAATAGGATAGTAATGGATTGGTTAGCCAACTCTAAACGAATGTTACTCTTTTTTAGTGGAGGCAGGTTCTAGGCTTTGTACATTTCTTGAGAGATTAAGTTGACACTAAAACCTGAATCCAAGAGAGCTTTGCAAAGGGTCATTCTCAACGATTTGTAAATATATAATAGGACTTCTAGGATTAGATAATTTGCTAGGAAGATGAACAACCTTAGTCCAATTGGTAATGGCATGCATTAACATGATCGTGTGTGTTGCATGTGGCCTTTGGTTTGAAGGGAGTTTCGAAGTTTCAAATGATGGTAAGGCCTTTGGAGAGTTAGCAGCTTGTGACTACAAGGACTTGGTTCGACTGTCGATCCTAAACAAAGGTCTCTTCTTTACATGGTTGTCCAAACCAACAGTAGGGTGAGCATTAATAGCCCTTGTAGTGTTATGTTATTGTAGCTGGGTAGGGAGCTCACCCTACATGGATGGAGAAGGTGATAATGGAGTTAAGGGTGGACAAGATGCACCTGGATGAGAAGGATAGTAAATTTGTGGAACATCACCCCTAGGAGAAGGAGTTCTATAATACTCATGGGCTTGGTAGTGAGGCTGGAGAGTGACATGACCAGTAGAGTCATGTGGAGAGATCGANAAGGTAACCTTTAGAGTGTTTGCCTTTTGTTTAATCATGGGTTGAGTGCATACACCCCAGCCTCCTGTAGATGTGAGATTATAGAACAACATCCCTTAGGATGGTCATATTAGCATATCTCACATCCACCATCATTGTCTGTATTCAAATTCGCAACCTCTTCAATGATGGCAACTTTGCCCTTACCTTTGTTACGTGCATATTCAGTTTCTTTCTTTTTCCTCCTTTCTTGGTCACTACCTGGTTCCCTAGACTCCTCTACTATTTTGAGAATGGTTTGAAATCTATTATCTAGGGACGTCCCACATTTGGTCCACCTTTGCTAATACTTCTGATTCAAGTTTTTAAATGGGCAAAGTTTTCCTATTCACTATCTCTTCAAGTGGTGACTCTTCTTCATCTTCACAAAATCTAACTCCCTTCCTTCGGAGGGAAGGATCACTATTGTACTCCTCTGCACTCTCTCTTTTCCTTAACTCACCTTCCTCTTTGGCAACTTGCTCCAATAATCTTTGTACTTGATGGGCTCTAAGCTCGAGTAGTCTTCCTTGGGCATAAGTCCCAAGGGTTCTTCATGTTTCGTGCCTAAGCCAATCTATGAGATGGCATAGTTTTTCCCTTTATGAGTAGCCATGGCCTAGGCAATGATGTAATAGTGCATAATATCAGCCAATGGCAGCATCCAAGGGTTCATGTCCTCCTTGTTTCCATCCTTGGATTTGCTTTCGTAGGTTGGAGACTCGGGAGTACGTTTGATACTTATCATTGAATAGCTTTAACATGGTACTCCATCGATGAATGGATTCTGGTTCTAAGGATCGATACTAGCCTTCTGCTTCTTTGATTAATGTTAGTGGAGACAACTTGAGTTTTTGCCATTCATTTTCTATGTTTTGCAAGGCACATGCATCATGAAATGCTTGTAGATGATTTTGAGAATTAGCATTATATCCCCCTTAAAATCATGGGATATTGTTCATGTCCAATATTTTGATCCTACTATCTTTTTGGTACCTTTTTGGGATTTCTAATAGCCTCAATTATATCTAGCATACTTCAGGTAGTGAGTAGGGATTCATCGTGATCGTACTATCTATGGCATCTATGATGCTTATGTTGTTCCCTACTCTCCCTCCTTTCATGATGAGTTTCTTTAGAATGCCCTCATCCCCTTTCTTGGCTGCTTTGTCTATGATTCCTATTTCACTTACCATTATCCTCAGGGTCTTTTCCTTTACGAATGCATCTACATCCTGAAGGAGAGGGTGAAAGAGATGATGAAGGTGGAGAAGAAGGAGGACTGGTATCATGACGGTGCCTACTACCTTCTCTTCGACGATCATAGCCTTGGTCATAGTTACAATTATAATGTCCATCTGTGTCATGCATTTGTGTTCCTTTTTCAAACCCTTTATGTTCATCGGTACTAGAATTTGGGTTATGGATAGTTGAATGAATATTCTGATACACAATCCCTTGACTAAAGTTAATGGGAGGAATGTCATTTTGTGGAAGACCTCCTGAGGAAGTTTCACCACCCTTGTTTTCACTTAGGATATATGGGAAATTCTGAGACAACTTCCCCTTCATGGATTCATAATGTCTCTCCTGTTGTAGGTCCCTTTGACGTTGTGCCTTTGTGGGTTGATACTCTCTCAGTTTGTGATCATGCACAACATACTCTGCCTGTAAGTGTTGTATACCAATTCATGTGAGAGCACGAAGAAGCATGCTTGGGATTGAGTGAGCAGGGGGTAACACTATGTTACCTTCTAAATCATGCCAACGTAGTTGTTCATCCTAGTGGAGGATAAAGGTGAAGTTTGGTATATACTCATTGAGACGAATGTATACCACATGAAACTGTTGGGGTACTGGTGGATCATCATGTGTACTACACCTTCGATTGTTCCCTATATTGAACCTAGGTGGTGAGGCACTCTCGTAAGAAGAAGGAGACATAATTGTCTATTCAGTGTGCAATACTTTTTGTTTCAATAATTTTAAGATAACCAACCCTAAGGGTTTGTTCCAAAGATGGAAAGATTTCCTAAGTTCTAGCTAGCGCACAAAAAACAAAGTTCCTAGCAATGATGCCAATGATGAGCGGCGAGGTATCCCTATGCTCAATCATATGAATATGAGCGTACATGTATGATCCAGTTGAATTTCAAGGACTAAGTGCTTATGCGCCTTCACAGAACTTGGACGGGTTAGTCAATTGTTGTCTTCCCAAGCTTACTTGTATAGTGTGATTGTATGGTTAAGTAAACTTGAGGTATATGTTTTTTATATATTTTCTTATGTTTTATGTCCCGGTGCTACAAAGGGAGAAGTGAACTAATTAAGTAACTAATTTATACTAACTAATCAATTATGCTTTAACTAGTCCTAACACCAGCATCCATTCCCACTTACTGTACACATCCTGAACCAGTGCAACACTACTGAGATTACCAAATGCTAATCGTTACTGGGTTACCAAGTATTCCATGCATGCTTGAAGTGGTTGTATTGAGTGTGCTTACTTGAGAGAGTTAACAAGGTGAGAGAGAGAACATTAATTAACTAAGAAAAGCATTAAATAACATTAAATAAGCTATTTTGAATGCTGCAAGGTTTATCACAAAGTTCATCTTTATTTCTGGTCACAAGCTGTGCTCAGGTACACAATGCTCAAATAAAGATCCATTCACTTTATGACTCCTACTATGGGCACTTAGAAATAATTCTAACGTTGAGGAAGGAAAATTGCAAGAGTTTGGGTAAGGGACTAAGACTAACTATGCAAACCAAGTGCGCCCACCTCTTATTTATAGGTGATGAGGCAGGTCTTGACATCGCTTGGTGAGCTTTGATATTACGGACCCAATATCGCGGATGCGATATCACAGCCTCGATATCGCGGTTCATCAATGGGGGCTCATTGACGAGGCCACATCAATGAAGGCCCATCAATGTGACACTTTGACACTTCATCACACCCCCACGACTAAATGAAAACTCATCCTCAAGTTTCCTTTCAAAATTGGGAAGGTATGAAATTAATGATTGACTCTTGACATAACAAATTAACTTGACAAATCTAAGTCCTCGAGTGTACAAATCAACAAATTACAAAAATTGTGGTGTTCATGACACACAATTGAACACCATGACATGACTACATAAAAATTTGATAGCACATCCTCTAATGGCATGAAAATAGTGGAGAAGATAAGACAGTCCCAGGTGGTGGAGGCTCCTAAGATTCTAAATGACTTTCACTAACTTCCAGCACATGCAGTAGATGAGGTGGCTATGGCTATCCTGCTACAGCTACAACCTTTGATGGAAGTCAAAAGACATCTAATAATGCCTTCATCTTTTCTTCCTTACTTCTAGGATCATTCACAGTCCACATGGAATCATCAATGAGGGCTAGAATGGGGCTATCCAACATACAAGGCATTATCAAAAACATCTCCTTTACATTGACAAACTAGGCAACGAACTATTTGTGCTTGATATTGAATGCCTTGATTGCATCCTACAACTCCTAGTAGTCATTCATCCTCTTAGTTAGGTTCTCAGTAGTTGATTGTTGATCAGTGAATTGTGCCTTGAGAACTTCAAGTTTAGTGTTTGCCACTACAAGATTTTGCTTGGTGTCTTTGTGATGCTTGAACTCAAGCTCATACAAGAAGTATGAGCTGGCCACCTATTTCTTGAGCTTTGACCATGTCCATCTGGTAGTCAACATGGCCAAATTTGCATAACAGAGATTGGCAAGCTTCATATATTCTATCATCTCCTTAATCTGCAACTCCTTTATGCAGATTTCTACCTTGTTGTAAGCATTTATCCCATTAATGATGGGTTGGCACAATTCTTTCCCTTGCTAGAGTTACTGGAAGGCTTCATTCACTTTTGCCTTCACCAATTGAGTGTGTTTTTTGTTTACTTCCTTTTGTAGACCAACTTTCTCTCTGTAATGATCTTTGACTTTCTCAAATTTGAGAGCTTTTGATTTCCAAGTAGCTACCTCGATCATAGTTTTCTGGTAAAGCACATGTACCTCCTCCATGCAGAGATTTCTATTTTTTACTATCAATCTCCTTAATTCTATGTTTACTTTGGTTAATTGCTCCTACTATTGATGGATGAAATTTGTTAATTCTTAATTGTGCACATCAACATTCTACAAGTGATGGTTCTCTATGGTCAATTACATGTTCCCCTGGCAGGTTTGAATTTTGTGTTATGTGGCCTTTGCTAAGGATTGATAGAACACTGCTATCTCCATTGCATCCTCAACCCCTTTTAGTCTAGTGCGAAGTTGTTCCATACCTTCATCTTTTGTTAGTGTTGGGTTGAGAAATGTGGGGTTGGAAATCTAGGCTTTTAATTTAGCAACTTCTGCAGCCAAGCATTCATTCAGCTCCTTGGTTATTTTGATTTGTCTCTCCATTATGATGTTCTTGCCTCTTGCATCAAGCAACTCCAACTAGGTTGTAGTAATATTATTCAGAAGGTTAAAGACATCCAAAAGTGGTTGCCTAGTTCTCACCAGTTGATCTAGCAATTCTTCATGCTACATTGTGTATATTTCGCTGCTTGTGGTTCTTGTAGACATATGCACATCTTTGAGTGCAATGATGTCCAATGTAGATGCTGCAGGTGCATTAAGTATTTTGGTAATCCGGTTAGTGACCACTTTTGCTGCTGTCTCCTACCCCTGGTGCTGCATCACCAAAACAGTTTTCCCTTCACCCTCCTCCAAGCACATTAAGAAGGTTGTAGCATTCCTAGAGATTTCTAGGAGTGCCTATTATTCTATGATAGATACTGTGACCTCTCTAGCAGTTGGATTTGAGCTCATAGGTAAATACGTTCTTTGGGCTGAGAAAATGGGTCCACCCTCATCCATCAAGCTGATCGTTCGAATCACCTCATTAAGGTGACTCATGGCTAGTCTATATACAGATGGGTCCCCACCACTCATGCCTACTTGTTGCTCTTGTTCACTCAAGAGTCATTCTTTGTATTCACGTAATCGTTGGGTGGTTGCACTGATGTTTGACATAGTTGTCTGAGTGGTAGGTGGAGGTGATGGTCGTTGCTCCTCATCTTGGATAGTGGTTCCAGGCATCTTATCCTTCATCATTTCTGCCTAGTTGGTAGCTGGAATAGTCTTGATAGTATCATTGGTGTAACATACTATTCCTCCCCTTTGACAAAGTTTCTTAATGAGGCATGGAAAGGGGAATGCCTTCCTGCCACATTTGTTTTCTTTAAAGCACTTCTACATCTCTAGATAGATTAGCTATGGAAAGTTGACAGGGAATCTCCCACTCAGAGTGGCGCATGCTTAGGTAGAGAAGGCAATGATTTTGCTTGGCCTTACCATGGGATTGAGGTGGAAGGTTGCAATCTTATAGTGAATCCTCTTTGTCTATGTGAGCACGCCAAACTCTTTATGATCAACACCATAGCACCATTGCATCCATTTTTTCTTGATGCTAGGATTTGCTTGCATTGGGATTTTAGTAAGGTTTGCCCCTACTTTGGGCAACCCAAGCACTTCAAAAATGCCTACACTGAGTAGGATATTGAGATGTCCTTGATTTTCATTGTTAATCTAACCTACAAGTTGTTCTAGAATAGGAATGTTTCTCCCATATACCACTCCCTAGTGGAAGTGATGATTGGCCATATGTGAGAGGCCTTCAGTTGGTCCTACACTTCTCTTGGGAGAGCACTGATTTTTGGACCTCTCTTGATTTGATTTAATTTAGGCAAGCCTCTATAAGGTCACCTCAAGATTTGTTGGTTGTGCTAGCATATAATCTTGATGGGATTGTTCTATTGCTACTACTGGCTCTGGAATCTGTCTGATAGATCTCACTTTTACCTCTTCCCTAAGGGGGACTTGTGGTGTGGGTTGCCAATAGCTCTTCTTAGGGCTATTCTTGGCCTCTTCCCATTCTAGGATGTTTCTTCCTTGGTTGAGATGATCCTACCTCCTATGTGTGCCTCCCTTTTGGTACCATCTATAGTCACAACACATCCATGGATTAGTAGATATAATGTGTAACTCTAAGGTTTTGGATACCTTATCTTGTTAGTTAGCAACACTCTGGCTAAGGTTGGACCATGGCAGATTTATTCTTTTACTATTATTCTATTAATTATTTATTATAAATGTCACCGAAGCTTATTGAAAAGGTTTAACTCTTGTAATTTGGTGTTTAATAGTTGAATTCTTAGTTAAACCTTTGTGGGAGTTAGAAAAATGATGAAAAATTTTCTATCAAAAATGGTGCATTTGTGGCCCCCATGACGAAGAGCTTACCTTCAGTAGCTATAGGGTTAAAGAATGGAGTGATTTGGATAAACGGTTTAGAAGTTATGGGCTTTGGAAGGTTCTAGGCTTTGAAAAATTGAAAACCTCATTTGGCATTTGTGAGAAAATGTAAAATTTTCAAAGTGGGGTTGTGCCTATTTATAGTATTTTTCTCTTACGTCAATAGGGCTCCATTAATGGGGATCTATATATGGGGTCCATCAACAAAAATTTTCAAATGTTAATATCTCAAAAAATATAAGGGATTTTTCAATGAATTTGGGATCCAGGGAATTCCAGAAAAGCCAAGAATATGATAAAATCATTGAAGAGGATCTTTGAAAGCTTAAAAATTTAAAAATTTGATGGAGAATGTGTTTAATGAATAAAATAGGTAAAGGAGCACATGGTGTAATGTAGAAGACAAATGTACAAAAGATTATAAATGTGGGAATGCCTAGGGATAAGGTACTTAACAAATGAAACCAAGTGATATGCAGGTAGGTCCTCTCCATAGTAGGCACATGCCATGGTTGCCCTTGCATAACTTTAACCTAAGGAGTTAGTGGGCCCCAAAGGTGATTAATGGTTAATGAAAGTTAAGGATCAAAACCTAAGAATTAAAATATGTTAGACCAAGACATGGGATCAAGAACATGAACTTTGGCAATGAGGTGAATTATGGTTAGCATAGATGGATGATGGGGAATGTGGGATGGAATTTTGAATTAAGGTAATAAGAAATCCCTTGTGGAGTTGTGTTTAAAATGACTTGAGAAGATCCATCCTTAGTCTAGACCAAAACCAACCTTTTTCTGTGACTTCGCATCGCCACTCCAAGACTGATCCACATCCTCGAGACATAAGAGTTCACCCACAAAACAACCATCATTCCATAAAGAGGAGAAAAGAGAAAAAGGAAGTGAGAGAGGGCATTAGTTAGAGGGGACCTTCAGGCATGGGTGACATGTCTTTCTAGTCCCATAACTAGTGCTTGTAGCCCATTTATTTGTCTAAGGGATGTGTTTTGAATTTCCATCATGTTTTCTTTTGTTATTATTTTTGGATGGGAACCACATCATGCAAAGAATTTATTTGGCTTCCTGTTAGTGGTTGACATGGAATGGTAGGAAGTCTATGAAAACACTAAAGGCCCTAAGCAAATAGAAGAGTACAAAGAGTATTGAGTCCCCTTGAAAGTCACACCTTATGCAAACCTTTGAATCCTTCCCAATTCCAAAAAATACTAAGGTCACTAATTTATTAAAAAGTTATTTAATGAAAGGGACCTTAAACTTTCAAAACAAGGAAAACCATAGAGTTTGTAAGTGGGTGGATGTCGTGCACTCATTGCATGTTCCATGAAAACAAAACCATGAATGAGTCATTAGTACAAAAATTTAAAAATAGAAACTAGACATTAGCAAAAAAAACATTAAGCACAAACCACCATTAGTAGCAATTGTAGCACCACTATGTCCTATTGGCACAAAGCATGTTTATTAGCAAAAATTTGAAAATCATACTAAAGAAAAACGAAGTAAAATATATAAGAAAGTGTAAAATATTCAAGAAAGATTCAAACATACTAATGATGGTGTAAAACAAAGAAAACGGTGTAAAAAATAGGAAAATTTTGAAACTAAAAATTTAAATAAATAATTTGCAAAATCAAAAACATGAAAAATAAAACAAAAAAAAAATGAGTAGCCATATGGATGATTAGCACGAATGGCCATCTTCCCCATGACTAAGTTGAAAGGAGGAGATCCAAAAAATTGAGCATGGTTGTCCACCCATTGAGGTATTCATTGTATTGGCTTGCTTGGGCTCATGGAAAAGTTTTACTTGTTAGATGTTGACCAACTGCTTTTTATTTGGGCTCTTAGGTTTGTACATGATCATGGCCCCAAAGGAAAATGTTTCATCAATTCTATAAGGTCCTTCCCACAACATTTGAAATTTTGTTTTCTGGGATACATGTGTGGGGTTTTAGTAGAAAACCTTATCTCCTAGTTGAAATTTCACTTTACATATTGACGTTACTTGTTGAATGCCCTATGGACTTCATTCAAAGATAGGACCACTAATCAGTTTTCATCTAGCACATTTAGGTTGATCAATCTTTCTTTCTGTGCTAGGCTTAGGTCAACGTTTAGATCATAGGCTATTAAGAGTGTACAGAGCTCGGATTGAATCAGGAGCATTGGAAGTTTTTCGTACACAGCTCATAGGGAGAGTAGTCAATAGGGAGTTTCCATGTTGAGTGGTAGGCCCAAACGATATCGTTGAGTTTTACGCTTTAGTCTCTCCTATATTTGCTTATGGCCCTTGTTAGGATCTTTATGATCCCCCTATTAGTTACCTCTGCTTGATTGTTGGCTTAGGGGTGATAGGGTGTTGTTAATTTATGTTCAACCCCTAAGCGTTGCATGAGTTTTTGAAAAGTTGCACTTGTAAAATGAGCTCCATTATCAAAAATTAGTGCACATGGCCCCAAACTTGTTTACAACAATTTTTTGTACAAATTTAGCAACGATGAATGATGTATAGTCAGTGATGGCTGCTACTTCTGCCCATTTGATGTAGTAGTTGATTGCTACAATAATACATGCCTTTCCATTAGACATGGGTGTGATGGGACCCATGAAGTCTGTGCCCCAAATGTCAAAGGGTTTTAGTGGTTGAATCTATTGTTGAGGATCCTCCATTCATGTGATCATCCCACCATCTCATTGGCAACATTTGTAAGATCAAACAAACTGGTGGGCATCCCTAAAGATTGTAGGCCAATAATATCCTACCATTAGGATTTTTATGACCGTGCATCTCCCTACATAGTGGCCTTCACAAGGGCCTTTGTGAGCATATTGGAGAACGTGTAGTTGATTTACATTAGGGACATACAAAAAAACTAGGCCATTGGTGCACACCTTGTTAAGGTGTTTGTTGATTTCCATGAAGTACTTTCCCTTATGAAGAAACTGTTGTTTTTTCCTAAAGTCTAGACCTTGTGGCATCTCTTGAGTGAGAAGATAAATAAGGATACCATTGTATCATTTTATTTTAGTGGGCACTTGGTTATTTATTACTCCTGTAAAGAGGAGTTCATCTAGAAATTGACTAGAGAGTGAACTCTTCTTCTCTTTATTATCCCATCTTAACCAGGAGAGGTGGTCAGCGACCACATTCTTAGTCCCTTTTTGATCTACCATTGTAAGATTGAATTCCTACAAGATCACGAGCCATTGTATGATATAGGGGCTCACCATTGGCTTATTCATTAGGAAGTCGATGGAACTGTGATCTATGTGCACAAATACTTTGTTGCCAAGCACATAGTGCTTGAACGTTTGGAGAGCAGACACCACTGCCATTAGTTCTTTCTCAGTTGTGGTGTAATTCAACTGTGCATCCACAATGCTTCAGCTTGCATAGTGGATATAATATGGATGTTTCTTATCATCCAATTATGTAAGCATGGCTCCCAAGGCATAATTAGATGCATCAATCATTATGTGGAATGGTTTGGACTAGTCCGGTGATTGTAGAATTGGAGTTTCTATGAGTTTTTCTTTTAGTAGTTGGAATGCATGTTTGTACTCCTTGGTCCAAATGAATGGAGCATCTTTCTTCATAACCTTGACCAATAGCTTTGCAATCTTAGAGAAATTCTCTATAAATTGTTGATAATATCTAGTGTGTCCAAGGAATGATCAAACATCTTTAACTATCTTTGGTTGATGTGTGATTCCTTGGATGACCCTTATCTTTTCTAAGTCTACCTTAATCCCTTGTGAAATTCAATGTCCCAATACTATGCCCTCCTAGACCATTAGATGGATTTTCTACCAATTGAGCCTAAGGTTTGTTTTAACACATCTCTTCAATACTTTCTCAAGGTGATCTAGGGTTTGCTCAAATGTAGCCCCATAGGTAGAGAAATCATCCATAAAGACTTCTACCCTACTACTAATTTACTATTGAAAAATGCTAAGGACTAGGCATTGAAATGTTGCAGGAGCATTGCATAGACTGAATGGCATCTTACAATATCCAAAAGTCCCCTAGGGACTTGTGAATGTTGTCTTGGCCTAATCTTTTGGCATAATTTGGATTTGGTTACAGACACTATAACCATGTAGGAAGCTTTAATAGAAATGCCCAACTATAGTGTCCAACACTTGGTCCACAAATGGCAATGGGAAATGATCTTTAGATGTTGCCATGTTCAACAGCCTAAAGTCAANTTTTTGTTCTGGAGTAAGATTTGCATTGATTATAACTGGCTTGCCATTATTTAAAAATGCATATTCCATGTTGGCTGGTAAAGTTTTTAACTCTAGGGGCTTCTACTTGAAATTACTTGGGATTTCCAACTCTCCCTAATAGGTATGATCATCTTCATCATTAGAGAGTTGGTTGGTGATGAACTTGCTCAAGTTCATCCATGCCTTCAACATAAGCACATGTTAGGCTCTCAGTTAGTTCCAAGCATAATGTGTTGCTATCAGAGTTAGTTATGAGCCACTAGGTGCCCTCCTATTTTGTGGCTGCTATGTATAGGCACCTTTGGATATCAGTTTCTTGTACACACTGATTGCATGCTTTAATGCATGTACCTTTGATGGACTAGATTTTCTTCATGCAATTGCACCCATTATCGTTGTACACAATGCATGGAACACGCTTCTTCTCTATTCATTCAAATTCATTCTCCTTGGAGATTTCCAAGGAGAGGTTCCTTATATCCATTCATTCATCAATCATGCTTAACCAGGCCCTTCCCATAATGATGGGGAAGTTACCTTTGCAATTCTTGACCTTGATCATCAGAAAATCGATAGGATAGGACCATCCATGAACCCTGGTCATAGTGTCCTTTACTAACCCTAAAGGAACAGTGATTGACTAGTCTACCAATTCCAAACGGATGTTGCTCTTCTTGAGAGGTGGTAGGTTCTAGGCCTTATACATGTCATGGGAGATGAGATTAACATTGGAACTAGAGTTAAGAAGAGCCTTACATAGCTCATGTTCAATGATCTACAAATAAATAAGAGGACTTCCTAGGTCAGATCTCTTTGTGGAAAGGTTGCTAGCCATGATCTAATTGGAAACAACATGAGTTAACATTATAGTGTGGATCCAAGGTAGTATTTGGTTTTAAGGGTACTTGAATGTGTTTGATATAGAAAATGAGGATGTTGAAGATGTAGGGTGACCAATCATATTTAGTTGTGAGGATTTGGAAGGACTATTGGGTCATTTTTTGCATCGATTGTCTGAACCACTTGGATAGAAGGTTGGTTGTAAATGTATGGCCTCATAGCATTTTGTTGCTATGGCTATGGGGGAATTTTGCCTTACATAGATGGAGTAGAAGGTAACTAGGTTGAGGGTAGAGGAATGTGTGCAAATGGATGTGGAGGATGATATGGATATGAGTTCTTCCCTCGAGTAGATGGTGACTGAATTTGATGGTACTTTGGAGGGTAATAGTGATGTTGGAATGATGTGTGGCTTCCAAAGATTCATGGAGAAATGGATTGCTGAATATAGTACCCATATGGATCTAGTTGCCAATAAGGGTACTACTATCTTGGTAGTGGCATTCCCCATGATTGTGGTTGGTGCCAATGTTGATATGTTCATATAGTTGTGGGGGAGCTCCACTTAGATAGCAAGCTTGTTATTGCTGGTGGAACTACCTTGGATTTCCTTGAGGATAAGGCAATCATCTAGGTGCTTTCCTTCTTACTAATTGTGGATTTAGTGTGTAAACCTTAGACTCTTGTAAGTGTGACACCATAGGGAAATATTCCTTTAGATGTTCATATTGACAAATGTCACATCCACCATCATCTTTAGAGTCTATCTTCACAACTTCTTCTATTGCAACAACTTTGCCCTTACCTCTCTAGTAGGCACGTTCAACTTCTTTTCATCTCCTGTGATCATGATCACTATTTCACTCTTTGGATTCTTTAGCAATCTTCATAGTAGTTTGGAACCTCGCATCCAAAGAGTCCCATAATTTATCAACCTTTGTCACAATATTAGAAATAGATTTTTGGATGGATAGGGTTTTCCTATTCACCATTTCATCAAGTGATGATTTCTCCTCATCACAGAATTAGACCTTCCTTTTTCTAATGGAAGGGTCCCTATTAAATTCTTCTACATTTTCCATTTTTTGCAACTCACCTTCTTCTTTTACAACCTACTCTATCAACCTTTGGATTTGATGAACTCTTAGTTTGGATAGTCTCCCTTGGGCATAGACCTCGAGAGTTCTTTTGGTTTTTGCTCTTAGCCCATCTATGATGTGGTAGAGTTGTTCCATCTATGAATAACCATGGCTAGGGCACTGGTGTAAGAGTGAATAATATCTACCCATGGAGGCAACCAAGGGTTCATGTATTTCCTATTTCCAACCTTGGATTTGCCTTCTTAAATTGGACACTTTGAAGTATGTATGGTATTTGTCAACAAATAATTTAAGCATGGTACTCTATATGTAAATGGATTCTAGCTCTAAGGACTGATACCAACTTTTAGCCTCTTTGATGAGTGTCTTGGGAAAGAGCTTGAGTTTCTGCCAATCATTCTCAATTTTTTGTAAGGTAGAGGCATTGTGGAAAGCTTGTAGATGTGTCTACAGATCAGAGTTGTATTCCCCCCTCAAATCTTGGGATATTGTTCATGTGTAAGTACTTGATGTGACTATCTCTCACATGCTTAGTTGAGATCTTAACTAGCTTTGCAATGTTAAGAATTCTTTGATTTGCCAACAA
>MNCI01032735.1:6657-61463 GCA_015680685.1 Gnetum montanum | reverse complement strand
GGGATTAGTTAGTTAGTTAAATTAGATTAGTTAATAAATTACTTCATCTTTCTACTTTAAGCACCAAAGAACATAAAACACAAAATAATAAGAATTATATGCCTTGATTACACTTAACCATATCATGTGCATCACAAGTGTAATTGGGAAGACAACGAATGACCTTAGGGCAAGATTCACTTCCTAGAAGACTAGTGTACTAGAAACTATAAATTCCATGGAATTCTACCAAATCATGCATGAACGCTTTGTGATTCATATGGTTGGGTGTAGGGGTACCTTAACCGCTCATCCTTGGCACCATTTCTAAGGACTCTGTTTGTTAAAACATGCACTATCTAAAATTAGTGAACATTATTAATATCATTTAATGAACCCAAGGTCAACATCACTCTCACACGACATATAATTACAAAAGCACACTGATAATTTTAATTGTTTTACAAAATGTCTTCCTCTTCTCACATGCATGATGATGTTAAACTACTAGTCCCAAAATAGTGCAAGGTGGTATATACCCATCCAAATAAGTATGTGCCTAATTTCACCTCCATCCTACACTAGGATGAGCAATTTTGATGGTGTGATATGGAGGGCAACATCGTAATGCNTGAGCGGTTAAGGTACCCCTACACCCAACCATATGAATCACAAAGCGTTCATGCATGATTTGGTAGAATTCCATGGAATTTATAGTTTCTAGTACACTAGTCTTCTAGGAAGTGAATCTTGCCCTAAGGTCATTCGTTGTCTTCCCAATTACACTTGTGATGCACATGATATGGTTAAGTGTAATCAAGGCATATAATTCTTATTATTTTGTGTTTTATGTTCTTTGGTGCTTAAAGTAGAAAGATGAAGTAATTTATTAACTAATCTAATTTAACTAACTAACTAATCCCTAACTAGTCATAACATAAGCATCTAGTCCCATTTTTTGTACATGTCCTGAACCCACATATCCATTGCTGGGTTCCCAAGCACTATGCTACTAGGCACACTAAGCAATAACACTGCTAGGATTACCAAGTGAATACATATTTATGCTCGAAGCAGTCATACTTATGTATTTAACCTATTTAACTTATCTTACTTAATCACTTAATTAGATTAATTATTAAGAAATATTGAATAAATAACTAAAAACATTAAATGCAAGAATAAAAGATTTAAACTATCTAGAATGCTATAATGTTTATGAAGAAGCTTGTCTTTATTATCATACACAATGGTGTGGTTCAGGTACAATAGTGCTCAAATAAAGATCTATACACTCAATGACTCTTATTGCACGTACTTGGGAAAATATTCTAACTTTCAAATGTAAAAACTGTAAGAGTTTGACTACTACTATAAATTGAATGCCCATAAACATGGTTGGGAGCTTGTATTTATAGTTTTTTCTATAGTAGTATGTAAATGGGGCCCTATAGATGTAGCAAGTGCTACATCAATGTGGCCCCATTGATGGGGTAACATCATGTAAATGGGGCCTCATCGACAGGGGCCTGTTAATGAGGTTGCATCAATAGGGATCCATCAACGCGACACTTTGACACTTCATCAATGTGAAATAAATTCTATGTTGATTCAAAGTGTTGCCATGGGGTGAGATAATCTAAATCTTTATTGTTATTTATACAATGTGTCTAGGTACAATGCACTTAAATAAGGACTTCATGCAATCACTTTACATCATGCTAAGCACTTGCTAACTATTACTAACTTATATGAAAATAAACTAACAAAATCTTTCTATAGTTAATGAATCAAATGTTATAAATGTGGTAGGTGGCTTATTGATATAGGCATTGATGAGTTGCATTGACAAGGCCTCGTTGACGCAACCTCATTGACATGGTCGCATCAATGTGGGATTTGATGCATTAACGTGGCCCCGTCGATGTAGTGTCTATTTTCTCCTATAGTTTAGCTCTTATAGTTTTCGTTTTTGAAAGTTAGAATATTTTTCTAAGTGCCTATAGTATGAGTTAAAGAGTGTATGGATATTTATTTGAGCATTGTTGTATTTGATAAACGTTGCAGTATTTTGAAATAGATTAATTATTTTCTTTATGCATTTAGTATTTTATGGAATTTCCTTTAACGCTTTAAATAATTAAATAGTTAATTAAGTAATAACTTAAGCTAAATTAAATAGTGATAAATTAAGCACATAAGTACGACCACTTTGAGTATACGCTTAGCACTTGGTAGTCCTAGTAACTCTTAACATTTGGTAACCCAGTAGTGTTAAACACGTTCAGGATGTGTACAACAAGTGGGAATAGATGCTTATGTTAGGATTAGTTAAATATTAGCTAGTTAGATTAAATTAGAAATAAAATATCTTTAATTATTTATTATTTATTCTTAGGCAACTTAGAGCATAAAACATAAAAATGACAAAAATCATATGCCTTAGTTTTACTTAACCATATCTTTGCATTTCACAAGTGTAATTGTGAAGACAACGATTGTAATGGTTAGTTTCACTTCCTAGAGACTAGTGTACTTAGAAGGCTATAAGTCCATGGAATTTGACTAGATTGTGTGTGAATTCTTAGTGATTCGTATGGTTGGGCATAGGGTCTACTCGTCACTCATCATTGGCACTGTTGTTGGGGACTTGTAGTTTGATACATGTGCTATCTAGGACTTAGTAAATATTATTTATGATCATTGGAATGAATCCTAAAGTCACAATCATTTGAAAAAAAATACAAATAATAATTTTAATTAAAGCACACAAAAATTTTCTTTTAATTTAGAATGTCTTCTTCTCATAGGCATGAGGAATCAAAACTACCAATGCCCCAAGAATTTAAAGTGGTGTACACTAATCTAAATAAGTTTGTATTTGATTTCACCTTCATCCTACATCAAGATGAAAAACTACAATGGAGAGATATGGAGGGTAACATTGTGTTGCCTCTTGACCAATTTGTTCTTGGGATGCTTCTCCAAACTCTTAAGAGGTTGGGCATCTAGGATCTTCACAACGAATACAATGTGTAGGACCATGACTATCAGGGCTAGCATCCCACTGAAGCACAATGCAAAAGAGATCAACACTAAGAGAAGTGCCATGAAGCTACAAAGGAGAAATGGTTTACCCCTTGTTCCTATTGAACTAAAATGACAAGGAGGATCCTTCCTTTGGGGGTTCTCAAGATGAAGATTCTCCACCCCTTAACTCTAGTGAAGGGGGCTTGAACCCACGCTTATAGTCCACTATCAACAATCTTGATTTAGGCAAAAGTGGGTGTCAAGGTAGGGGCTTAGGCAAGCATCGTGAAGATGATAAAATTGATGAATGTGGTCATGACTAGTAGAGAGGAGGTGGCAGACAACATGAAGGTGGTAGTCCTCCTAGCTCTTCATCCTATTCATCTGCATCTTCTTCTTTCTTCTCTAAATCTGACCAACATCATAGAGGGTGAAACTGTGATGAAGGTGGATGACAACATAGCAATGATCATAGAACCGACCATGAATGAAGGGATAGCAAAGGACATCATAGGCATTATCAAAATCATGATGATGATGAACCATTTTTGGCAACTTGAAACATGCTAAACATTGTAGAGGTAGTTAGAATTCTAATAAGATAAGTGAAAGATTGTAGAATCAAGAGGTTGGATGTGAACAATATCCCTAGATTTGAGGGGGGATATAACTTAGATTCGCAAACCTATCTTCAAGCCTTTCATAATACATGTGCCTTGTAGAACATAGAGAAATATTGGTAGAAACTTAAACTATTTCCCAAGACACTTACAAAAAAAGTAGAAAGTTTGTACCACTCTTTGGAGCCAAAATCAATTCACAAATGGAGTACAATGCTTGAGCTGTTCAATGATAGATATCGGATGTACTCTAGAGCGTTCGATTTGAGAAAGAAAATTCAAGGCTAGCAACAAGGAACACATGAACCCTTGAATGTAGCCATGGGTAGGCATTATTCACTTTTGCACATATGTCCTAGCCATGGTTATTCTTAGTGGGAGCAACTTCGCCATATCATAGATGGTCTCCAATTAGAAATGAGGAGAACTTTTGGGGTCTATGCCCAAGGAAGACTATCAGAACTAAGAGCTCATTAGATTCAAAGGTTGATTGAGTAGGTTGAAAAAGAAGAAGGTGAGTTAAGAAAATGGGAAAGTACAAAGGAGTATAATCGAAATCCTTCCATTAGAAAAAGGGAGGTTTGATTGTATGATAGTGAGGGGGAGACACCACTTGATGAAATGGTGTAGCAAAAAACCTTGCCAATTGAAAAATTTGTGTCTAAACTTTTAGCTAAGGTTGAAAAAATGTGGAAATGAAAAATTTCAAAAAACTTTGAAAATTGTAGAAGAATCCAAAGAGCAAGGTAGTAACCATGATTGTAGAAGAAGAAAGAAAGCTAAACGTACCTACCAAAGGGGTAAGGGCAAAGGTACTATAGTAGAAAAGGTTGTGGAGTTAGAATCAGATGATGATGGTGGGTGTGACATCTACCAATATGAACATCCTAAGGGATGTTGCCCTGTTGTGTCACACTTATAGGAATCTGGGGTATATGCTCTAAATCCTAGACTGGCATGAAGGCAAGCACCTAGAAGGTTGCTTTATCCTTAAGGCAACCTAAGGTAGTTCCACTAGCAACAATAAACTTATTATTCAAGTGGAACTCCACCACAAATATATGAGTAGTACCATTAGTGGAAACACCCATAGTCATAGGGGATGTCACCACTAAGGTAGTAATACCCTTACAGAAAACCTAATCCATATGAGTACTATGTCTAGCAACCCATGTCTCTATGTGACTCTTTCAGTCACACTTCCTTCCAACATCACTACTACCCTCTGAAGTACTATAGAACTCATTCTCCATCTCCTAGAGGGGAATCTCGATATCCTTATCATCCTCCTCATCCTTTAGCACATGTTCCTCCATCCTTAACCTAAGTACCACCTACTCCATCCATGTAGGGCAAAATTCTCACACAGCCATAGCAACGTAACACTTCCAAGGTTGTTAGCTTACAACCAGTTCCTCAGCTGAGTGGTTTAGAAATCAAATCTTGTAAAAGATCATTTTTCTAAACGAATAACCCTACAAAGCCCTCATTGACTCATGAAATAGGTTGCCCTATGTGTCCTTCATCCTCTACATCTATTTCTTTCGAGAGCCCTTCAAACCAAATGCCTCCTAAGATTTGCACAGTCATGTTAACCCACACTGTATTTGATTAGATCAAGGCTAGCAACCTTCCTAGGAAAAGGGATAATCTTGGCAGTCCTCTCATCTACTTACATATCACTAGAAATGAGCCATGTAAGGCTCTTTCTTATTCAAGTTCTAGTGTTAACCTAATTTTCCAGTAAATGTACGAAGCCTAGAACCTGCCTCCTCTTAAGAAGAGCAACAACCATTTAGAATTGGTAGATCAATCCATCACTGTTCCCTTAGGATTAGTGGAGGACATTATAACCACTGTCTATGGGTGGTCATATCCTATTGATTTCCTAGTGATTAAGGCTAACAATTGCAAGGGGGACTTCCTAATCATTATGGGAAGGGTTCAGTTGAGCACTATTGATGTGTGAATGAGCATTAGAGATCTTTCCTTAGAGATTCTCAAGAAAAATGCATTCAGAAAGATGAAGAAGAAGAGAGTTCTATGCATCACATATAGCGATACTAGGTGCAATTGTATGCAAAAACTTTAGTCTATCAAAATAAAATTAATCAAAGCATGTAGATAGTGTGCAAATGAATCTAAAATCCAAAAGTTCCTATATGCAGCAACCACAAAATAGGAGGGCACCTAGTGGCTAACAATTGATTTTGAAAGCAGCACACTTTGCATGGAACCTATTGAGAGCCTAACTTATGCCTATGTTGAAGCCATGGATGAATTGGAGAACGGTCATCACCAATTCTCTGATGATGAACCTGATGATACCATTTGGGGAGAGTTAAAAATCCTTGACAATTTTAAACAAGAGCCCTTAGAGTTAAAAAATCTACCTACTAGCATGGAATATGCATTTTTGAAAAATGGCAAGCCATTGATAATCAATGCCAACCTTGCTCTTAAGCAAAAAAGGATGTTGTTGAAGGTGGTCAATAAATGACCAATAGCCTTTTCTTGATCATATACTAAACTCATAGGGATTGATCCTTAGATATTCCAGCATTACATTTATATCAATCCAGCCATAAAGCTAAAGAGGCATCCACAATGATGGTTGAACCCCAAATTAAAGTAGATCATCAAAGAGGAAATTGACCAACTCTTCATGGTAAGGTTTATCTATCCAATTACAGATAGTAAGTGGGTTAGCCCACTTGTAATTGTGCCAAAGAAAGGTGGCAAGTGATAGGTTTGTATTGATTTCAGGTTGTTGAACATGGTGATGTTCAAAGATCATTTCCCATTGTCATTTGTGGACCAGGTGTTGGATACTATTTGTAGGCATTGCTATTATAGCTTTTTATGGTTATAATGGCTATAACCAAATTCAAATCATGCCCAAATATTAAACTAAAATAATATTCACAAGTTCTTGGGAAAATTTTGCATATCGTAAGATGCCCTTTGGTTTGTGCAATGCCCTTGCAACTTTTCAATGCTTGGTCCTGATCATTTTCCAGTAGCAGATTGGTAGTGGGGTGGAAGTATTCATGGATGACTTCTCAACCTATGGCATTACATTTGAGCAAGCCTTAGACCACCTTGAGCAAGTGCTTAAAATATGCATGGAGATCAACCTTCAACTCAATTGGTAGAAAATCAATCTGATGGTCCAAGAGGGCATTGTGCTTGGAAATAGAATTTCTCAAGCAGGGATCAATGTGAGGCCTAAAAAGATTAGGATCATCCAAGGAATAACTTGCTAACTAAAAACCATTAAAGATGTTTGATCATTCCTTAGATACACTAGCTACTATTAGCAATTCATAAAGAATTTCTTTAAGATTGCTAAACCATTGGTTGAGCTCACAAAGAAAGATGCTCCATTCATATGGACCAAGGAATGTAAAAAGGCATTCTAGTAGCTTAAGGAGAAGCTTGTAAAAACTCCAATTCTATGAGCACTAGACTGGTCCATAACATTTCACATCATGATGGATGCATCGAACTATGCCTTGGGAGATGTGCTTACATAGTTGGATGATTAAAAACGTTCTTACTACATCTAATGCACAAGCCAAAGCATTGTGGATGCATAGCTTAACTACACCACAACAGAAAAAGAGCTAATGATTGTGGTGTATGCCTTGAAGAAATTTAGGCACTATGTGCTTGGGTACAAGGTTTTTTTTCATATAGATCATAGTGCTATGTACTTCCTCATGAACAAGCCAACAATGAGCCCCCGTGTCATATTGTGGCTAATGATTTTACAATAGTTCGATCTTATGATGGTAGATCAAAAGGGCATTGAGAATGTGGTTGCTGACCACTTGTCTCGATTATGATGGGATAATAAAGAGGAGGAAAGTTTGCTTTCTAATCAATTTCCTAATGAAGTCCTCTTTGTTGATGCAATAAATGAATAAGTGCTCGTTGAACGAAAATGTTATAATGAAATCCTTACTTTTCTTCTCACTTAGGAGGTGCCACAAGACCTGGACTTCTAGAAGAAAAAAATATTTCTTCATTAGGCCAAACACTTCATGGAGATTAACGAATACCTTTACAAGGTATGTGCCAATGGCTTGGTTCATTGGTATGTTCCTGATGCTGCTCAATTGTGCATTCTCCAAGATGCTCATGAGGGTCCTTATGGGGGCCAATATGTAGGGAGATGCAAGACCATTAATATCCTAATGGTAGGGTATTATTGGTCAACAATCTTCAAGGTTGCTCACCAATTCATCTGCTCTTGTGAACGTTGTCAACAGGATGATGGGATGACTGCTCAAATGGAGGAACCTCAATAGTGGATCCAACCATTGGAATCCTTTAACATCTAGGACATAGACTTCATGGATCCCATCATGCCTATGTTAAATGAAAAGGTGTACATAATAGTTGCTATTGACTATTGTATCAAATGGGTAGAAGTAGTAGTCATCACCAACTGTACATTTTTCATTGCCACACAGTTTGTACAACAAAATGTTGTAAATAGGTTTGGAGTGCCAAATGCACTAATTTTTGACAATGGTACTCATTTTATAGGTGCTACTTTTCACAAGCTCATGCAATGCTTAGGGATTGAAGATAAACTAAAAACACCCTACCATCCTCAAGCCAACTGTCAAGTAGAGATTACCAATATGGAGATCACTAAGATCTTAACTTGAATAATTAGCAAATATAAGAGAGATTAGAACATGAAACTAAAAAATGACCTTTGGGCCTACTACTTCACATGGAAGCTTCCTATAGGGTACTCTCCCTATGATCTAGTTTACATTAAATAACCAACTCTTCCAATTCAATTTGAGCTTTGTACACTTTCAATAGCTTGTGATCTAGATCTTGACCTTAGCCTAGAATAGAAAGAGAGATTTATCAATGTCAATGTGCTAGATGAAAATCGATTGTTAGCCCTGTCCTTGAATAAAGTGCATAAGGCATTCAACAAAAAATGCCATGACCTTAGAGTATGGAAGGTAACATTTCAACCTAGAGAGAAGGTCCTCTATTGGAACCCCACACACATACCTCAACAAACTAAGTTTCAAAAATTGTGGAAAGGGCCTTACATCATATATGAAACCTTTCCTTTTGGGATCATGTTGATCTACAAACTTGAGAGCCCAAATAAGAAACAACTAGTCAACATGTAACAACTAAAACCTTTCCATTAGTCTAAGCAAGCTAGTGAAATCAACACCTCCTTGGATGGACAACCTTGCTCAATTTTTTGGATCTTCTCCTTCCAAATTAGTTGTGGGAAAGATGGCCATCCATGCTGATCATTAAAATGGCTCTTCAGTTTTTTGACATTTTTGTTTTACATCTTTTTGTTTTACACTTTCTTTGTTGTTATCCTTTTTGTTTTACACTTTATTATCTTTCCAAATTTTTTTATAACATCGTTAATATGTTTTATTTTTCTTCAATATTTTACAATTTCTTTTCTATTTTCCTTTATTTTAGTGTGAATTTTTCTTATTTTTTAATAAAATTGCTTTGTTGCCAACAAGACATGGTGATGCTACAGTTGTTTGCCAATGGTGGTTTGTACTTAGTATTTTTGATTGCTAATGTCTAATTTTTATTTTTGAATTTTGATGACACATGACTATGACAAAGTTTCTTTTTCATGAAATAGGTAATGAGTCCATGTCATCCACCCATCCACAAACTCTATGGTTTTCCTTATTTTAGAAATATGAGGTCCCTTTTCCATTAATGAAAATTTAATGGACTTGTGATCTTGGTATTTTCCAAACTTGGGAAAGATTCAAAGGTCTGAAAAGGGTGTGACTTCAAGATGACTCAATACTCTTTGTGCCTCTCTACTCACTTGATTTCATGAGTGTTTTCATGGATTTCTTATAGTTTTGTGTCGACCAATAACAGGAAGTTGAATAAGTCTTTGCATGGTGTGGTTCCCATCTAAAAATCCATAAAAACATAAAATAAAATAAATAAAACATGATGGGAATTCAAAGCACATCCCTTAGACAAATTAACTGGTTACAAGCACTAGTTATGGAACTAGAAAGATATGTTACCCATGCCTAAAGATCCCCTTTGACTAAGGCTGTTTCTCACTTCGTGCTTCTTTTTTCTTCTCTAATAAGGAATGGGGATTGATCTATGGGAGCATTCTTGTGTCTTGAGGGGATGGTTTGGTCTTAGAGTAGTGATGTGAAGTCATTGAAAGTGGTTGGTTTTGATTTTGACTTTATTGGGTCATTTAACCATAAAATCTACAAGGGACTTCATGTGACCATAATTAGGATTTCCATTCCACTTCCTCTCTCATACATTAATGCTTTCCATAACTCACCTTACTACTAGTTTTTATGTTTTTCTCAATGTCTTAGTTTGATATGTTAAAATTATTAAATGGATTCTTCTAGATTTGCTCCTTAACTTTTCATAACCATTAATCAACTATGGGGCTCATGGACTCCTTAGTTGAGGTTATTGAAGGGTAAAAAGGGCATGCGCCTACTATGATAAGAATCCACTTGAATGTCTCTTGATTGGATTAGTTAAGTTCCTTATCCTTAGGCATTTTGACAATCAAATCTTTTGCATTCCTCATTGGTTGCATCCAATTGTGTGCTCCTTAAGGCATTTCTCCAATCGATCTCCATCTTTTGTGAAATATTAAGCCCTCTCCATGCATCTCATTGTGTTCTTGGCTTCTTTGGTTTTCATTTGTTTCCAATTTCACTCATAAACTCCTTATATTTTCCAAATTTTAACTTGGTCAACTATGATCAATAGTCGCATCAACTAGGCCCAATCGAGATAGTTGACCGCGTTGACTAGGCCCCATAGATGAGGCCAAGTTGATGCATGGGAAAAATTCTATATATAGCACCCACCACTTAGGAATGTTTTGCCATTTGCTTCAAACATAAGGGGAGTTTTTGTAATTTTTTAGAGCTCAAAACCTTCTAAAGCTCATAACTTTTAAATCATTTGTCTAATTCACTTTGTTCTTTAGTCTTGTAGCTTTTGGAGGTATGCTTTATGTTGTGGGGGCCACAAAGCTTAGGTTTTCAATAACCAAAATTTTCAAAAAATTTCTAACTTCCCCATGGGTTTAACAAATCAATAATATTAAAATACTAAGTAATGAGAGTTAAACCCTTTCAACACACTTTGATAACCTATTTAATCAAGTAATAATAAAATAATATTAAAATAATTAACCTAGCCATGATCACAACTTAATCAAGTGTAACTACCCCAAGAGATAAGGTATTCTAAGTGTTTAAAAGTTACACATTAAGTGCTAATCTTTGGTCATGTTGTGATTAGAGATGGCACCTAGATTGAAACACCCACAGAAAGGAGGACCACCCCAACCAAGGAATAAATGACCTAGAGCTAGAAGAGATAATCAAGAACAAGCCTAAGAATAGGTAGCAAAAAATCATGTGATGGGACCTATTTGGGAGGAGCTTGAAGTGGAATCTATTCAACATATTCCCAAATAAGCAATCATAACTAAACAATCCCATTGAGATGAAGTGCTAGGACTAATGCCAAGACTTGAGATCACATTAACTTAAGCCTACCTTGATTAGATCAAGCCTCATGACATCTAACATTCAATTCTTTAAGAATTAAAACTTTGGATCATGCTTAGATCATGCTCTAGCACAATTCAAGATGTAGTTACAAAACTCTCCTATGTGGTCAATCATCACTTCTAGTAGGGAATGGTACATGGGAAAGACATATCTCTTATAGAACGATAGGCAGGCAAGATTTGTTGTGAAAATCAAGGACATTTAGGTGTCCTACTTGGTGGAGGCCATTATGTAGGCCCTTGGGTTGCTTGATACTGGAACAAATTTTGTAGAGATCTCCACACAAGAAAACCTGAAGGCAAAGAAGGAGTGAATCCAGCAGTGTTATGGAGTGGATTGTAAAGAGTATGGTGCACTCACCCTAGTGGAGCACATATATTTCAAGATAGTGGCCTACCACCTCAATCTAATGGTGAGGCTGAGCAAGGTAATCACTTTCTCCACCTATGCATGTGTCATTCTGAGTGGGAAATTTCCATGAATCTTCCATAGCTAATCTATTTGGAGATAGAGAAGCGATTTAAGGAAAATGAACATGGAAGAAAGGCCCTACCTTTTTCATGCCTCATCCAAAAACTATGCAAAATGATAGGGATAGTCTACTACACTAATGACATAATCAAGCATGCTCTTATTACCTCTCAGGTAGAAATGATGAAGGATAAGATCCCTACTATAACCAAAGAACGAGAGTAGTAACCACCACCTTCACCACCCACTCATGAAAAAATGTCAGAGGTCCATGTTGCCCTTGAGTGCATGCATGAAATCTACGAGTAGCTTTTGCAAGAGTAAGAGTGGCAAATATGCATGAGTGATGGTGATCCATCTGTGTATCGCCTTGTGATGAGTCAACTTAACAAAGTGGCTTGAACCATTGGTCAGATGGAGGGAGATGGGCCAATTTTCTTTACCCAAAGAACATAGCTACCCATGAGATTGAATCCTGATGCTGGAGTGTTAATGGTATCTTTCTCACAATAGTAGTAATTTCCAAAAATCACTAGGAATGCTACTACTTTTTTGGTGTGTTTGGAGGAGGGTGAGGGGGCAACTGTTTGGGTGATGTAGCGCCATGGGTAGGAAACAACAGTAGAGGTGGTTGTCGATAGAATTTCTGAAGCATTGAATGCACTTGTAGCATTTGTACTAGATTTTTCTATACTTAGAGATGTTTAGACATTCATAGGAATAATTAGTGGTAGATTAAGAGTAGCCCAACATGAGGAGTTGCTAGACCAATTTGTAGGAATTGGGCAATTGATTCTAGATATCTTTGATCTTCTGGATACAATCATTGCAACCAAGTTAGAGCTACTAGGAGCAAAGGGCAAGTGCACTATATTGAAGGGACAACTTGAAATAGCCCAAGCACAAAACTAATGCTTGGCTATGAAGGTTGTTGAATTAAGAGCCTATCTTATTGATCCTGCATTTCTCAACCCTTCATTGACATGTGATGAAGCTTTTAAATAGCTTTAGGAGAAGCTCAAAAATGTTGAGGATACTAAGGAGATGATGGTATTTGATTAGTACTTGGCTAATGCCATAATACATAATATCTAAAAGGCCTTAGACTAGACTCACAAGGAGAATGTGATTTTGACCACAGAGAATCATTACTTGTGGAATGTTGATGCATAAAAGTAATAGATGATAAATTTTATCCATTAATAGTAGGAGCATCTAGTTAGAGTGAACACTAAACAAAGGAGATTTGTAGCCAAAAGCAGAAATCTCTCCATAAAGGAATTCTCAGCTCTTCACCAAAAATCTATGGTAGAGATAACTACTTAGAAAAATGAGTCTCTCAGATTTGAGAGAGTAAAAAATGACTACATAGATCAGGTTGATGTACAGAAAGAGATAAATGAAAAACACATTTAAATGGGAAAGACAAAAGTCAGTGAAGCCCTCTAGTAGCTCAAGGAAGGAGGTGATGTTTGGTAGCCCATCTTTGATGGGCTCAACAACTACAACAAAGTGAAAATCTACATGAAGGAGCTATAGATCAAGGAGATGATGGAGTATATGGAGCTTGCCAAATTTTGTTATGCAAACCTAGTAATGCTAGCTACTAGATGACCATGGTCAGAATTGGAGAAGCAAGTGGCTAGCTCATACTTACTGGATGAGGCAAAGTTCAAAACCCATAAGAAGACTAAGTAGAAGCTTGAGATTGATAATGTTGAACTTGAGGTTCTTAAGGCATTATTCATCGATTAGAGATCAACTACTGAGAACCTGGTCAAAAGGATGAATGACTACTAGTCATTTTAAAATGCTCTTAAGGTGTTCGATGTTTAATGCAAACTTTTCATTGCTTGGTTTGTCAATATGAAGAAGTTGTTCCTGGCAATGCATTGTCCTTTGAGTGTTCCCATGCTGGTTAACATTGGTGATGTAGTCTGGACAGTGCAAGATCTAGGGGTAAGGAGGAGAAGATGAAGGCATTGTTGGATGCCTTTCGTCTACCACAAAAAGTTGTAGTTGTCGCAGGTTTACCACAACCACCTCAACAATTGCATGTGCCTAAAGCAGGAGAAGGTCCTTCAAAGCCTTAAGAACCTTCATTGCTTGAGACTCTTTAAGCTTCTTCATCATCTTCACATTGTCAGAGTAGTTGTATTTGTTAGTTTTATCTTGGTGTTTAATTTTTTTTGTCCTAAACATCAAGCTTTGTAATTATTATAACTGTACACTTGGGCACTTAGTTTTTGTCATGTTATTAATGTGTTGTTTTATATGTCAATAATCCCATACCTTTCCAAATATTTTGTAAGAAACTTGTTCCTCCTTTTGTTGTTCACTTGAGAACAAGTTTTCATTTAGTCATGGGGGTATGATGAGTCGTGTCAATGAGGCCTCATGGATGTGACCTCATTGAGGAGACCCCATCAAAGGGACCTCATTGATGTGGTCACATCAACATGGGATTTGATGCATTTACGTGGCCCCATCAACATAGTGTCTATTTGCACCTATAAATACACGCTCACCAGCTGCATTTAGGGCATAAATCTCATAATTATAGCAGAGCTCTTATAGTTTTCTTGTTTGAAAGTTAGAATATTTTTCTAAGTGCCTACAGTAGAAGTAAAAAAGTGTACGGATCTTTAATCGAGCACTATTGTACCTAAGCATGGCAATGTGTGTAGTAATAAAGATGAGATTTTTGATAAGCCTTGCAACACTTTGAAATAGATTAATTATTTTCTTTATGCATTTATCATTTTATGCAATTTCCTTTAATACTTTAAGTAATTAAATAATTAATTAAGTAATAAATTAAGCTAGATTAAATAGTTATAAACTAAGCACATAAGTATGACCACTTCGAGCATATGCTTGGCGCTTGGTAATCCTAGTAATGCTTAACGTTTGGTAACCCAATAGTGTTAAACGTGTTCAAGATGTGTACAAAAAGTGGGAATGGATGCTTATGCTAGGATTAGTTAAATATTAGCTAGTTATATTAAATTAGCAATTAAATATTCTTAATTCTCTATTCTTTATTCTTAGGTCACTTAGAACATAAAACATAAAAATAACAAAAATCATATGCCTTAGTTGCACTTAATCGTACCTTTGCATTTCACAAGTGTAATTGGGAAGACAACGATTGCAATGGTTAATTTCACTTCCTAGAGACTAGTGTACTTAGAAGGCTATAAGTTCAAGGAAATCGACTAGATTGTGCATGAATGCTTAGTGATTCCTAGGGTTGGACGTAGGATCTACTCGCCACTCATTAGGAATTTTTTAATGTTATATCAATGATGATGCATCAACACTACCTTGCCTATGTCAACATTAATACTATGTAAATGCTAGTGCATCAATGTAGCTTTTGTGTCGATGTGGCCAACTATAGCATTACTCACCACACCATCATAACTAACTAAAAACTCGTCCTCAAGTTAAATAAAATTGGGATAGAGTTTCATTATAAAAATGTACGAGTAACCAACTAATTGACTAGATTTAAGTGTTGCATTAGAGACATCATTTAAGTAACTAACTATTTGACAAAATAAGGAAAGTTGGACACATTGTTCATACAAAACTTTATTGGATTAACAAAAATTTCCCAAGGCAAATATCTTAAGTTGTTTTAGTAGTGAAGACTCCTCTTGCCCTAATGGCGTTGGCACTTGACCAATTATTACTACTATTGTGCTCTTCAAGCAAAGATGTTTTAATTAAGTCTGGTGTATTTTTCTTCTTTATCATGGGATCATGAATGGTTTAGTATAATTCACTTAGAGTTGACATGTTAAGCATTTCCTAAGGATAGAATAGAGTTGGGAACATCTCATGGGTGTTGACAAACTAGGCCAAAAAATGTATGCATTTAATGTTAAATGCCCTCACTTTAGCCTTTAGGTCTTGGTATTTAGCCATTATTTTGGCCAAATTCTTGGCAACATCTCTTTGAATAGTAAACCTTTCCCTTAGAACCTCTAGCTCTACATTCATAATATGTAGCTTTTGAAGTACTTCATGATGAAGCTTGTGTTTATTCTCATATAATAAGAATGAGAAACCCACTTATTTATCCAAGTCTATTTGAGGCCTATGAGCATTAAGCATTGTTAGATGTACATATTACAACTTGACCAGCTTCATGTATTTCATGATATCCTTAATTTATAGTTCCTTTTTTTTTTGAGTTTTGTTTGATTGATGGAAATGATTCCATCTAGGATAAGTTACTAGTTGGGATTAAGAAATTGCTAAATGGCTATGCTTATCTTCACATTCATTATTCAGATATCTTTTTTATTGATTTTCTATTAGAGACTCACCTTGTATCAATAGAAATTTTTAATCATTTCATAATTGGTGGCCCTTTTCTACTATGCACCAATCTTAATTATGGACTGTTACCAGATGGCTCTAACCTCCTCCATTAATAGACTCTTACTTTCTGCTACTAATCTGCATACATTTGTACTTAACTATGTTAACTACTCCTAAAGATGCTTCAAATGATCTTCTAGTTGATTCTTATCTCTTTTTATGGTATGCAACCTCCTAATTATTATGACAAAATTCTTATTTTCCTCTTCTAATATAGTGATGTGTTTGTCCAAGGTATTAGCCTGGGCATTAACTTAGGATGCATCTCACATGGCTTTCTTCTTTTTGATTTTCACTTAATGTTGCTTAGCCTTAAATTGGTTAAATTCATCCTTATTTTTATGATAAAATCCTTATTTTCCTCTTCTAATATAGTGATGTGTTTGTTTAAGGTATGAGCCTTACCATCAACTTGGGATGCATCTCATGTGGCTTTTTCCTTTTTAATTTTTCATTTATTTTGCTTAGCTTTCAATTGGTTAAATGCATCATAATAAGATAGGCTAAGTGATGAAATCAAGTTTTTGGAAGACTACGATATTGTAGCCCATGCTATGTTATTACATATGTGATATTGCAGGATGCATGCAAACCTATAAATATAACATTTAGGTGCATGAATTTGAAGTAGTTTTCATAACATAGTAGTGTAACTCTTACAGTTTGTTTTTGTGATTTTACTTCTAAGTACTTAGTAGTGTATGCCTATAGTGTTGAGTGTTTGTACGGAGTCTTTATTTGAGTGAAGTGTACTTGGACACATTTCATGACCAGTAATAAAGATTGAGATTGCTTATCACCATTGTAGCATTCACTTAGTTTCTTAATGTTTAGTTAGAGTAATTTTACCATTTTCACTTAGATTACTAATTACTACTTTTCCTAGTTAATATTTACTTTCCTATGCACTTTACTTTCACTGTTGTTAAGTGGTATGGATATGATTGATTTCAAGCATCAAGTGTAGTTATCTAGTAATCCAACAGTGTTATCGCTTGGTATGCCTAGTAGTGGTACACTTGGTAATCCCAATGGTAACTACATGAGTTCAAGGTGTGTATGGTAAATCAAGACCAGATATCCATCATCATAGGATAGAATAGATCAATTTATTATTTTCCTTAGAATTAGAAACTCTTTTCACTTTACTGTATTTGCTAAGAGAAATGGCCAAACAACATCAACATATCACATACCTCACTGTGAGCTAAACCATATACTAAGACTTCACTAGCTCCATGTGGGAAGACAACGATCTTGAACTTAAACCAATTACTAGCATAATAACATTGCCTCATCCATGGATTACAATTAGGTCATGCATGAAACACTTGTGACTTGTATGGTTGGATGTTGGATTGTTCCACTGCTCATCACTAAGCTAGTGGACAATAAGGTCAAATAGCTAGGCATGCAGTTGCACAAATTCATTTTGCAATTGTTGGTTTAGCAACTTGGCTTACTATAGTTGGGACTTAAAAATGGCCAGCTTTTCCTTCATTGTGATGAGCTTAGATTGGATTACAATGATATCTTTGGAAATGTTAAAGATATTAAGAATTATTTGCTTTACTCTAATCAATTTGTCTAATACCTCGTCATGTTGGTTTGCACTCATCATCTTGGTTATCCTTGATTTGGCTCTTACAAACAATTGAATGTTTGGAATAGCTACAAAGTTTGAAATAGATGATGTAGGGACCTTTAAAGCTTTGAAAATTCTAATTTCAACTACTTTTGTAGCTATTTGTTACTCATGGTATGGCATGATCACCACAGTTGTCCCATATCCTTACTTTAGCATTACTAGTATGTATGTTGCATATTCTGAAATCACAAGATGTTCTTTGAGCAAGGTGATGGTAACATCTCCCATAGGATTGATGAATGATGAAGTGATATTCCTAGCCACATTGAAAAATTTTAATAGGTCATCCTATTGCTAGCTCATTATTTAAACAACTTCTTGTAAGTGGTTCATTGTGGGGTGATGATCTCTAGTACCTCTCATAGGTGCTTGATGACTTGATCTTGGTGCACTCAAACTTGCACCAACACTTGTGGTTCTAGTAGCTGCTGCTTTGGTGTTTAATGATGGTGGCACATATTTTTGAAGCCTAAGAGATTGCTTATCCTTTATTATTTCCTACCACAAGGCTATGGGTACCATACAAAGGACATTAGTAACATACCTAGCAATTCATTCTCTTTGGCAAAGTTTTTTGATCAAGCATGGGAAGGGAAGTGTGTTTCTTTCCTTTCCATTCTCTTTGAATCTTTTTCAATTTCCAAAAATAAGAATTACAGTAGGTTGATGGGGGATTTTTTACATTTTCATAGTTGTGTCCTTCTTATGATTGTCTTAGAAGAGTTATTTCTCCTATAGATATCACTTTTCATTGGTTGAAATAAGGGGGCCAAAGAAGAGAGACCTAAAATTGCTCACAAACTTCTTAAAATACAAACTCCAAGGATGGTCTAAAGTTAAGTTCTTGAAAGGATATGCTTTGAATTTTCTTCTTCCTAATTTTGTCACAACATGTCTCTATGAGGGTTACTCCTAAATTTGGTGATGGTTAAGGTACCTCATCCTTTATGGATTAACCAATGTGCAATACGAGAATCTATCTAATAGATTCCACATTGTGCTCCTTCCTCATGGGCCTTGTTGTATAGGATGCCTACTATTTCTCATTTGGTTCACATTCTCATGCATCTCTTGTCATCTTATCCCTTGGTTGTGATGAGTCTTCTAACTCTAAAACACATTTTAATGTCATCTACAATCATGTTAATATCAATTATTTGATTTTGAAATGTTTTATCATGGCATTTATGTTTAATTGACCTTGGTGTTAGTCCTACTAGAATTGAACCCATTACTTGGAGCTTTCAAATCAAGAGTCCTATCACTAGGCTAACATCTCATTGTTTAAATTTTTCAAGTTATGGTCTAGCTATCCTCACAACATAGAGTGCAACTCCAAGAGCTTACAAGTTTTTAAACAAAGTTAAATGAAGATCTAGATCATGAGATATGACTCTTTGAAGATTTGTGCTTAAGAAAATGACAAAATCACATCTCTTGTTTAAATCAAAATGACAAAAATTTCTAGCAGTGGGCCAAGGAAGTTTCTAAGATAAACTTTAGTTGAATGGAAGGGGTCTAACTCATGAACAGAGTCATGAATACATAGGGAGGTCTAAAATGATGAATTTGACATGTTTTGAAGTCTTGAAATTCACTATAAATTAGGGTTTTTAAGGGATTTAAGCATGAAATTAAAATAAAACTAAGGATAAATGGTTATTTAATAATTCATGAAGAGAAAGCAATAATGCTATGATGCATGGAAAGTGCAAGGCTACTTCATGGATAAGATTACCAAGAATTAAACAATTAGGTCCTTCCTAAAACAGGATCTAGCCTAAAATACACTTGCATAACCATTTCACTACATGTTTGTAGGTACCTAGAATATTAAATGTTGATCCCATTCTTATTCCAACATACAAAAATAACTATCACTCCTAGAATCCTACTTTATAATAAAAAAAGCCATTAAATTCATAATTGGACATAATAGTGAGGTGAAATGTAGTTAAAATGGATTAAAGAAGTGGAACATGAGGTACCTTACCACATTCTTAATGGATTCCATGTGTAATGCATGACTAAAATAATTAACCATACTTATCTGCTAGGAGTTTAAACCAAGTTTATACCCCTTGTAGTAACATTGCATTGCATTGCATCATCTTAGGTCCATCACCATAAGACCAACTAACCATCATATTAAAAATAACATCACTTAACAAGAAAAATATTAGGAAAAATGCATTAGAATTATTAGAAATAATTAATTAAGCATTGGTGTGCATGCTATTATCCTTGGTTATTAGTTAGAGGAGCACCTTCATAATGGATCTTATGTTTTTCTTGTCTCACAACTAATGCTAATTCCATCAAAAGAATACCTTCAAGAATAGGTTACATTTCTTTCTAGTTACATAATAAGTATAGTCCAAAGAATGATAGGGCTCTTAGAAGTCCTACCTTCAAGCGTAGATCATATGTCTTTCTATTGGTGCCCTAAGAATGGTTTTAATTCAAGCATGGATCACATATCTTTCTAGTGATATTCTAAGAATGATTTTCTTATTGATGAACAATGAATCAGTCAACTACATTAACACATTAATGTCAACCTAGAGTCCACTATGTTGACACATCAACATTAATGCAATGATAATAAATACCTATATCAATGTATCACCAACTATATTTAAGACACTCTTTGATTAGTAGTTGATAAAAGATCTTGTACATAAAGACTATGATATCATAGCTCTCCATACGTCATTGTAGATATGATGTAGTGGGCCATGGTCATGCTTATGAATACTTATCCATCATTGCATCGAAATAACAAATTTTTGGTAACATTTTGTAAAATTATAGAAATATGTTTTCGTAAAGTTACAGTTAAAGTGAATGCCTACAATGTAGTAAATTACAGTTGTATGAAATATTTATTCAAGTAGATTGTTCCTGAACATAATTCATGAGCAAAAATAAAGATTAAGATTGTTCTTCATCATTACAACATATCACTTGCATAGATTTACTTTTCTATCATGTTTACTTTTACTAAGTCATTTACATTTCCTAAGTCATTTATTATTTAAATGTCTATTAGTAAGATGAAATAAGTATGACTAGTTTCAAGTGCAAAGTGTAATTGTTTGGTAACCTAGTAGTGGCTTTACTTTATTTACTTAGTAGTAAAGTTACTTGGTAATCCCAAAGATAGTTACATTAGCCCAGATTGTGTACAAAATACTAAGAACATATACTTATTGTCATAGGATAAAATAGAATTACATTTCCATTTTACTTAGACATAGAATTTATAATCATTTCCATGATGTTTACACTTAGTGTTATTAAGAACTAGTCAACATCATTTTATCATCTACCTCACTAAGAGTTAAACCATATGATTTGTGCCTCACTAACTCTAAGTGAAAAGACAAAAATCATGAACTTAACATAACTCGCTAGTATACTTACATTGGCAATTCACGAATTACAATCTGGTCACACATGAACATTTGTGACTTGTATGGTTGAGTGTTGGAATACCCAACTACTCATCATTGGCATCATTGCTAGGGGTATGTCAATGATTACTAGTTAGTTGATTTTACAAAGTTTGTTGTATCAAGCATGATGAGCAGCAAGTATACCCTATAGCCAATAATACGAATCACTAGCATTCACTCAGCGATTTGGTCAAATTTCATAGACATTAGATTTCTAAGTACATTTGTTCTAGGAGGTGAATCTAATCATTGCAATAATCATCTTCCCAGTTCCACTTGTGAAGTGCAAGTGTGTGGTTAAGTGTAACTGAGGCATATGATTTTTATCATTTTTTCTTTTATGGTTTAAGTCACCTAACAATAAGAATAAAGCAATTAAATGCTTATTTAATCTAATAACTAGCTAATCTTTAACTAATCTTGACATAAGAATTTGTTCCCACTTCCTGTACACAGCCTGAACACATTATAGTATCACTAGGTTACTAAGTGTTAAGTGTTACTGGGATTAGCAAGTGTAAAACATATGCTCGAAGTGGTCGTACTTATGTTCACTATTTAAGAAATATTAATTACTTAGTTAAAATTCATTAAAGTAAAGTGCATGAATAATAAATGCATAAAGAAATAATTAATCTAGTCCAAGTGCTATAAGATTTGATTAGAAAAGCTCATCTTTATTGCTATTCACATTGAAGTGCTCAAGTATATCAGTGCTCGAATAAAGATTTATACACTCTTTGACTCCTACTGTGGACACTCAAAAAAAAGTCTAAGTTTTAGAGGAAAAAATTGCAAGAGCTTCATGACAACTAAGAAAAGATTACCATAAATGTAATGGGTAGGCACACATTTATAGGTGGAGATTGGGTGCCATGTCGATCAGTACACATCAACGTGTCAAACCCTACGTTGACAAGATCCTGTCGATGGATTCGCATTGACGACATCACATCGATGTGGCCCAACAATCATGACTCATCATACCCACACAACTGAATGAAAAACAGCCTTGAGTTCTTTACAAAATTTTGGGAAGGTATAGGATTATTAACTAACTACAAACACACAAAACAAACATAACAGAAATTGAGTGCCCAAGTGTATTGATTTACAATCATTATAAAAATTGATGTTTTGGACAAAATAATTAAATACTAGGACAAAAATTAACAATTATAACTCCTTAGATTACTTGCGGATGATGAAGAAAATCAAATGGTCCTAGGTAGTGGAGGCTCCTAAGGTTCCAAAGGACCTTCTCCTACTTCAAGCACATGCAGTTGTTGAGGTAGTTGTTGTGGTTGTGTTGCCATAGTTGCAACTTATGGCAAAAGATGGAAGGCATCCAACAATGCCTTCATCTTCTCCTACCTACTCTAGGGGTCATTCATGGTCCATACTACTTCACCAATGTGGGATAAAATGGAAATATCCCATGGATAGAGCATTGTTGGGTACAACTCCTTTATGTTGACAAACTAGGTAGTAAACTATTTATGTTCAATGTCAAACATCCTGAGTGCATTTTACAACTCTTGGTAGTTATTCAATATTTTGGCTAGGTTCTCAGTAGTTGATCTCTAATTTGTGAACCACTCTTTGAGAATGTTGAGTTTAACATTTATGACCTCAAGCTTCTACCTTGTGTCTTTGTGATGTTTGAACTCTGCCTTGTACAACTAGTATAAGTTGACCACCTACTTCTCCAATTCTAACCACAACCTTTTAGTAGTTAGCATGACTAGGTTTACATATCGGAGGTTGGCAAGCTTCATGTATTCCAACATTTTCTCAATATACAACTCTTTCATGTGAATTTTTGCCTTGTTATAGTCATTTAGTCGATTAAAGATAGGTTGCCAGACATTGCCTTCTTTCTTGAGCTGCTAGAGGACATAATTGACTTTGCCTTTGCCATTTGGATGTGCTTTTTAATAATTTCTTTTTGCAATTCCACTTGGTCCCTATAGTGATTTTTAACCCTTTCAAACTTAAGGGCCTCATTATTCCATGTGACAATTTCAATTACAATTTTTTGGCACAAGGCATGAACTTTTGTCATTGAGAGGTTTTTGTTCTCTGTTTTCAACCTCCTCAATTCAGTGTTCACTTAGGCAAGGTACTCTTGCTGTTGATGGATAGATTTAGACATCTATTGCTTTGCACATCAACATTTTGTAGGTGATAATTTTCTACGGTCAGGGCCTCATTCTTCCAATGAGTCAAGACCAAGTCCTTCTGAATGTTGTGCATTGTGACGTTGGCCAAGGACTTGTCAAATATTACCAACTCCTTTGCATTCTTAACCTCTTTTAGTTTGGCTTGAAGTTGTTATAAAGCTTTATCTCGCTTGCTTGCTTGGTTGAGTAGCACAGGTTCAGTGAGATGGGCTCTTAGTTCAATAACTTCCATAGTCAAGTGTTGGTTTTTAGTTCTAGTTATTTCCAATTGCTCCTCCATGATTATGCATTTTCCCCTTGCCTCGAGTAGCTCCAATTAGGTATTAGTGATGGTATGTAAAATGTTAAAGAAATTTGGAATTGATTGCTTGGTTCCCACCAATCAGTCAAAAAATTCCTCATGCTAAGCTACACTCAATCTACCGCTGATAGTTCCTGAAAATGTCTACACATATCTAAGTGCAAAAACATTTGGTACAGAGACCACAGGTGCATTGAGTGCTTTAGCTACTATGTTAGCAACCACTTTGGCTACCATCTACTACCCTTGGTGCTACATCACCAGGACACTTGCTCCATCACCTTTCTCCAAATGCACTAAAAAAGTAGTAGCATTCTAAGAGATCTCTGCTAATTGTTGTTGTTGTGAGAGGGATACTATTATCTCTTGGGTATTTGAATTTGACTTTGCAGGCACCTACATGCATTGGGCATAGAAAATTGATGCCCCACCTTCCATTTGACATATGGTTTGAGCTACTTCATTGAGGTGGCTCATGGCTAGCTTGTACACAAATGAATCACCACCACTCATTCCTACTTGCTGGTATTGCTATTGCAAGAGCTAATCTTGGAGTTTGCACATGCACTCAGTGGTAGTGCGAAACTTCAATGTTGTCTCATGAGCAGATGGTGAAAATGATGGTTTCTACTCCTCTTCTTGGATTACCTTTGTAGGCACCTTGTCCTTTATCACTTTTGCCTAGGAGGTGGTTGGAGCGTGATGGATTGCATCATTAGTACAGTAGGCTATGCCTCCCCTCTTACATAATGTTTTGATGAGGCATAGAAAGGGAAGTTCCTTTCCTCCACATTTGTTCTCCTTGAAGCACTTCTCTATCTCAAGATGGATTAGCTGTGAAAGGTTGACAAGGAATCTTCTGCTTATAGTGATGCATGCATGAGTGGAGAGGGCTGTGATTTTGTTACACCTCACTGTTGGATTGAGGTGAAAGGCCAAAATTTTGAAATATGCTCATTCTACTATGGTGAGTGTCCCAAACTCCTTGTGGTCCACTTTGTAGCACTATTACGTCAATTCTTTCTTGATGCCTAGATTTGTCTACATTGGAATTTCTACACAAGTGGCCCTAGTTTTAGGCAACCCAAGGACCTCAGAGATTACTTTCACTAAGTAGAACATATAGATATCTTTAATTTTGATTATGGAATTGGCTTGCCTATTTTTCTAGAAAAGGTATGTTTCCCCCATTTACCACTCCCTCTTGGAAGTGATGATGGGGCACATGGGAGAGCTCTGTAGTTTAGTCTGGACTTCTGGAGAAGTCAGCTCTAAGAAGGATCCAATGTTTAGCTCTTGAAGCATAGATTTTTGGACCTCCTTGGATGTGATTTATTTGAGATAGGTGTTCATCAAGGTGACCTCAAGGCTTAGTCTTGCCTCTAGTCCCTCATCTTAGTGTGATTATTTTATTACAATTGCTTCTTTAGGAATTTATCTAACAGATTCCACTTCAGGCTCCTCTCGAAGAGGTCCTGTTGCATGGATTTCTACTACCTACTCCTAGGACTATTTGTGGCCCCTTCTAGTTCTTAGTTGTTTGTCCCTTGGTTGGGATGATCCTCCCTCCTATGGTAGCTTTCCTTTTGATGCCATCTGTGGTCACAACATAACCAAGGATTACCGTATGATGTGTAACTTATAACATTTAAGTACCTTATCTCATTGGGCAACTACACTTTAGTTAAGTCATGACAATGGTGGATTGATTATTTTAATGTTATTTGGTTTAGAAGGTCATCAAAGTTTGTTGGAAGGATTTAAATTTCATAAATTGGTGCTTTTAATGTTAGTTTATTAGTTAAACCTTTGTGGAGTTAGAAAAATTTTGAAAATTTTTTCATTAAAAACCTAAGGTTTGTGCCTCCCACAATGAAGAGCTTACCTCTGGTAGCTGTAGGACTGAAGAACAAGGTTAATCAGACAAATGGTTTGGAAGATATGGGCTCTAGAAGGTTATGGGCTTTCAAAAATTCAAAAACTCCACCTCTTGTTTAAGCACAAATATGAAAAAAATGCTTAAGTATGGTCATGTATTTATAGAATTTTTTATGATGCATTGATGGGGTTTCATCAATGGGGCCTTGTCTATGTGGTTGACTCCATATATAGGGTCTCGTCAACAAATCCTATGAGAAAATTTTTTCACTTTTAAAAATATGAAAAATAAAGGGAGTTAGAACATGAATTTGGGATCTTTAGAGAGCTATAAACACCATGAACATGATGAAATGCTTGAGGACATAGATTATGCACAAAATTGGAGAATAAATTCAAAGGATAAGTGCCATTAAGGAGTGCATAGTTGAATGCAACGGATGGGGAATGCGAAAGGATTTGATTACATAAATGCTTAAGGATAGAAAACTTGACTAGCCTAACCAAGAGAAATGCAAGTGGGTCCTTCCCATATCAGGCTCATGCCCCTTTTTTCCCCATGAATATCCTCAAACCAAGGAGTCCATGAGCCCCATGATTAATTAATGGTTATGGAGAGTTAAGGATCTAATCCTTGAAGAATTTATCAAAGAATTTCGACACATCAAACTAAGACATTTAACAAGATATGGAAAAGCATTAATGAGGTGAATGATGGAAAGCATTTGTGGATGAGAGAGACAAAGGAATGGAGTTCCGTATCATGGGCACATAAAGTCTGTTATGAATTGTATGGTTAAATGACCCAATAAAGTCCATCCTTAGTCCAGATCAAATCCAATCACTTCTAGTGACTTTGCATTGATACTCTAAGATAAGTCCACCCCTTTGAGACTCAAGAATGCTCCCATAGATCAGTCACCATTCCTAATAGAGAAGAAAAAAGAAGTAGGAAGTGAGATGGGCCTTAGTTAAAGAGGACGTTCAGGCATGGATAACATGTCTTTCTAGTCCCATAACTAGTGCTTGTAGCCCATTATGAAGTTTAAGGGGTGTGCTTTAAATTCCCATAATTTTTTAAAATTTTATGTTTTTATGGATTTTTGGATGGAAACCACATCATGCAAAGACTTTTACTTCCTATTATCAATTGACATCAAATGGTGAGAGATATATAAAAACACTCATGTACTCAAGAGGGTAGGCAAGTACAAAGACCATTAAATCCCCTTGAAATTACATCCTTATCAATCCATTTAATCAGTCCCATATTTGAAAACTACTAATGTCACAAGTTCATTAAAGTTCTTATTAAGGAAGGGACCTCATATTTCCAAAACAAGAAAACCCATAGAGTTTTGTGGATGGGTCGATGACATGAACTCACTACCTGTTCCATGAAAAAGAAATGATGTCTTAGTTGTTAATACTAAAATTCAAAGATAGAATCCAAACATTAGTAAAAAACATTAAGTACAAACCACCATTAATAGCAGTTACAAAAACATTGTGTCCTATTTGAAATAAAGAAAAAGAAATAAACATAAGGAAACTGAAACCAAAATAAAGGAAATTATACAAGAAATTGTAAAGTATTCAAGAAAGATAAAATGTCCTAAAGATAGTGTAAAAGAAAAAAGTGTAAAAATTGAGGAGCCACTTAAAATGATTAGCATGAATGACCATCTCCCTCATGACTGAGCTGAAAGGAGGGTTTCCAAAATATTGAGCATGCTTGTCCATCTAAGGAGGTGTTGTGATCATTGGCTCTTTTGGGCTCATGGAAAGATTTAACTTATTATGTGTTGACCAGCAGTTTCTTATTTGGGCTTTCAAGTTTATAGATCAACATGGCCCTAGGAAAAAAGGTTTCATAAATGATATAAGGCCCTTCCCACAACGTTTGAAACTTAGTTCTTTATGGCACATGTGTGGGCTTCTAGTAAAGGACCTAGTCTCCTAGTTAAAATTTACTTTTCTTATTTTGAGGTCATAGCATTGTTTGTTGAATGCCTCATATACTTCATTCAAGGACAAGGACACTAATCAATTCTCATCTAGCATGTTAAGGTTGATTAATCTCTCTTTCTATGCTAGGCTAAGATTAAGGTCAAGGTCACAAGCTATTGAGAGTGTATGGAGCTCGGATTGAATAGGAAGAGTTGGCAGTTTCCCATACACTAGATTTTAGGGAGAATAGCCTATAGGGAGTTTCTATGTTGAGTAGTAGACCCAAAGGGCATATTTAAGTTTGGTGCTCTAGTCTCTCCTATATTTTCTTATTGTTCTAGTTAAGATCTTAGTGATCTCCCTATTCATAACCTCAGCTAGAACATTGGCTTAGGAGTGGTAAGGTGTTGTTAATTTATGTTCTACCCCCAAGTGTTGCATGAGATTTACAAAGGTGGTGCTTGTAAAATGAGTACCATTATTAGAAATTAGTGCATGTGGCATCCCTAACCTATTTACAACATCCTATTGTATAAATTGAGTAGTTGTAGAGGATGTATAGTTGCTAATGGCTACTACTTTTGTCCATTTGGTACAATAGTCAAAAATGACTATGATGTATGCCTTTTCATTCAATATGGGTGTGATGGGACCCATGAAATTAATGCCATAAATGTTGAACGGTTCTAATGGTTGGATCCACTGTTGAGGTCCCTGCATACAAGTGGTCATTCCACCATTACATAAACAATGTTCATAAGAGTGGATGAGTTAGTGAACGTCCTTAAAGAGTGTTGGCTAATAATACCTTGCCATCAGGATCTTAATGACCATGATCTCCTAGCATAGTGATCCCCATAACGGCCATTGTAAGCATCTTAGAGAATGTGCAGTTGGTTAGCACCAGGAACATACTAATGAACTAGGCCATCGACACATACATTGTAAAGATGTTTGTTGATCTCCATGAAGTGTTTGGCCTGATGAAGAAACTATTATTTTTTTGTAGTATAACTCTTGTGGCATTTCCTAAGTGAGAAGATAAGTGAGGATGTCATCATACCAGTTAGGTTCAATAGGAACTTGTTCCTTTATAGCACCAAAAAGAGGAGTTTGTCAGGAAATTGATTAGAAAGTGGACTTTCCTCCCCTTTGTTGTTCCATCTCAATTCACACAAGTGGTCAGCAACCATGTTTTTAGTTTCCTTTCGATCTATTATTGTAAGGTCAAATTCCTGTAAGATCACAAGCCATCGTATGACATGGGGGCTCATCGTCAGTTTGTTCATTAAGAACTAGATTGCACTGTGGTCTATGTGCATGAACATGTTGTATCCAAGCACATAGTGCCTAAATTTTTTCAAGGCATACACCACCACCATTGATTCTTTCTTTGTTGTGGTGTAATTCAACTATGCATCCACAATGCTACAACTCACACAGTGGATGCAGTAAGGATGTTTTTGATCATCCAACTGTGTAAGCACAACTTCCAAGGCATAATTTGATGCATCCTTCATGATGTGGAATAGTCTAGATTAATATGGTGCTTGTAGAATTGGAGTTTTTATAAGCTTTTGCTTAAGTTGCTTGAATGCCTTCTCACATTTCTTGATCTAGATGAATGAAGCATCCTTCTTTGTCAACTCCACCAATATTTTAGCAATCTTAAAGAAATTTTCTATGAATCACAAGTAGTAACTAGTATGGCCAAGAAATGACTGAATATCTTTGACAATTTTTGGTTGATAGGTAATTCCTTAGATGATCCTTATTTTTTTGTGATATTCTATGCCCCAAGACAATGCACTCCTAGACCATCAGATGGCTTTTCTACCAATTGATCCAAAGGTTGGTCTCCACACACCTTTTCAGCACTTAGTCAAGGTGGTCCAAGGCTTGCTCAAGTGTAGTGCCATAGGTGGAAAAGTCATTCATGAAGACTTCCACCCTGCTACTAATGTGCTATCTAAAGATGCTAAGGACAAGGCATTAGAAGGTTGCAGGGGCATTACATAGGTCAAATGACATCTTTTTATATGCAAAAGTTCCTTGGGGACTTGTGAATGTGGGTTTGACCTAATTCTCTAGTGTAATCTAAATTTGGTTATAGTCACTATAACCATCCAGAAAGATGTAGTAGTGATGCCCAGAAATGGTGTCCAACACCTAGTGCATAAATGATAATGGAAAGTGATCTTTGTAAGTTTCCATGTTCAATAGCCTAAAGTCAATATAAACCCTCCACCTACTAGCTTTCTTTGACACTTTCACTAGTGGGCTAACCCACTCGCTATTCGTAATGGGATAGATGACCCTTACTTAAGGAGTTGTTCAATCTCCTCCTTGACGATATGCTTTAGTTTGGGGTTCAACCATCACTATAGCTATCTCATTAACTTTATGGGGGCATTTGTATAGATGCTATGCTATCATATTCATGGATCAATTCCATTCAGATCACGATATGACTAGGTAAAGACTATTGACCATTTGTTGACCACTTTCAATAGCTTCTCTTTCTGTTCAAGAGTAAGATTGGTATTGATTAACACCAGCCTTTCATTATTTAGAAAAGCATATTCCATGCTAGCAAGTAGAGTTTTCAACTCTAGGGGATCCTGTTCAAAACTTTTAGGGATTTCCAACTTTATCGGAGATTTGGTGATGGATTTGCTTCATCTTGTTCATGCCTTCAACATAGGCACTTGTTAGGCTCTTAGTTGGTTCCATGTAAATTGCTGAGTTGTTATAAGGATCAGCTGCCAACCACTGGGTGCCCTCCTATTTTGTGACTACTATGTATAGGAACCTTTGAATTTTAGACACATCAACACACTGCTTGCATGCTGTGATGGATGTACTTTTCACAGATCATAGTTTCTGCATGCAATTTCACCTTGTATCACTATATGTGATACATGGAACCTACTTCTTCTTGATCTTCTTGAATTGATTCTCCTTGAAAATCTCCAAGGAGAGGTTTCTGATTTCCAATTATGCATCAATGATGCTCAACCAAACCCTTTGATGATTGGGAAGTTTCCCTTGTAAGTATCAACACAAATCACCAGGAAGTTAACAGGATAGGATCACCCATAAATGATGGTCATAATGCCCTTCACCAACCCCAAGGGAATAGTGATGTATTGATCTACCAGCTCAAGATGAATGTTGCTATTCTTGAGTGAAGGTAGGTTCCAAGCTTTGTACATCTCATAAGAAATTAGATTTACACATGAACCTAAATCAGGAAGAGCCTTGCAAGGCCCATTCCTAGCGATTTGTAGGTAAATAAGAGGACTACCAAGATTAGATATTTTTCTGGGAAGGTGGCCAGCCTTAATCTAATTAGTTACCGCATGGTTCAACATGACGTATGCACTTTGAGAAACATTTAGTTTGAAGGGGACTCAAATGATGTGGATGTAGAGGATGAGGGAGAAGTAGGGCTATCAGCTACATATGTTTATGAGGGCTTTGTAGGATTGCTGGTTCAGAAGAATGATCTTTTTTAGGATTTGGTTTTTGAACCACTCTTCTAAGGAGCTGACTGTAAGTTAATAGCCTTAGTAGCATTACATTGTTGTGGCTAAGTTGGAATTTTGCATTGCATAGATGGAGTAAGTGGTAATTAAGTTGAGGATGGAGGAACATGTGTAGAAGAATGAGGAGGGTAATGAGAAAATGAGGATTTCCCTCTTGTAGATTAGGCTCTATAGTACTTAGAAGGATAGTAGTGATGCTGGGATGAAGCATGACTAGAAGATTCACATGGAGACATGGGTTGTTGAACATAGTACTCATATGGATCAAGTTGCCTATAAGGGTACTACTGCCTTAGTGGTGGCATACCCCACTACTATGGATGCTACCACTAATGGTACTACTCATAAGGTTATGATAAAGCTCCACTCAAATAGTGGACTTGTTGTTGGTGGAACTACTTTAAGTTGCCTTGAGGATAAAGTAACCTTCTAGGTGCTTGCCTTCTTGCTAGTTTATGATTTAGAGCATATACCCTAGACTCTTTCAAGTGTGACATAATGGGGGAACATCCCTTGGGATGTTCATACTAATAGATGTCACATCCACCATCATCATTTGTTTCAAACTCCACAACCTTGTCTACTATAGTAGCCTTGCCCTTACACCTTTGGTGGGCATGTTTAGCTTCCTTCCTTCTACTGTGATCATGGTTACTACTTTGCTCTTTGGATTTCTCTACTCTTTTTAGAGTAGTTTAGAACTTTTCTTCCAAAGAGTCCCACATTTTATCTACCTTAGCCAAAATTTCAAAAATAAATTTTTGAATCGGTAAGGTCTTTCATTGCATCACCTCATCAAGTAATGCCTCTTCATTATGATAGAGCCAAACTTCCCTTTTTTTGATGGAAGGATCTTGGTTGTACTCCTCTGCACTTTTCCTATTTTGAACTCTCCTATTCTTTGGCAACCTGCTTAATCAGCCTTTAAATTTGATGGGCCCTAAGTTTTGAAAGTCTCCCTTTGGTATAGGCCCCAAGAGTTCTCCTTGTTTTTTTTGAAGTCCATCTATGATATGGTGGAGCTGCTCCCTTTGAGAATAACCGTGGCTAGGACATTGATGCAAGAGAGAATAGTACTTGCCCATGGCTACGTCCAAGGGTTCATATGTTCCTTATTTCCAACCTTGGGTCTACTTTCTCAAGTTGAACACTCAGGAGTACATTTGATACTTGTCATTGAAGAGTTCAAGCATCGTACTCCATTGATAGATTGATTTTGGCTCTAAGTGCTAGTACAAACTTTCAACTTCTTTAATGAGTGTCCTTGGGAATAGCTTTAATTTCTATCATTCATTCTCCATGTTCTATAAGGCACAAGCATCATGAAAGGATTAAAGATAATTATGTGGATCTAAGTTGTATTCCCCTTCAAACTTAGGGATATTATTTATATCCAACCATTTGATTCAACTTTCTTTCATATGCCTCATTGGAATTCTCATTTTCTCTGCAATGTTCAACATGTTTCGAGTTACAAGGAAAGGCTCATCATGGTCATAAGCTTGGTAATGGCCATGATGTCCTCTGCTTCCTCTTCTTTCATGGTGTTGGACCTCCTTTGAATGTCCATGCCCTTGATTTGGATTGGTCTGGTATGCCCTACAATCATGTCTATCTTGGCAGTCCCTTCGATTATGGTCATGCCCTCTGTAGCTTCGATTGACACTAGAGGATAAAGAAGATGATGAAAAAGGAGAAGAGGAATGAGGACTAGCATCCCCATGATGTCCACCACCTCGTCTTCTATGGTCATAGCCATAATCATCATGTCTATCATCATCATGATGTTTGTCCTTGTTCCAGCCATGACTCCTACCTTTGGATCCCCCATGGTCATGGGACTCATTCTTGCCTAAAACCAGGATTTTTTATAGTGGATTGTAAGTTTTGGTTCAAGTCCCCTTCATTGAGACTAAGGGGAGGAGAGTTAGTTAAATGAGAACCCCTAGAGAAGGCATCCTCACTATCTTTTTGGCCTAGCAGGAACAAAGGATTTTTGAATTGTTTCTCCTTCGAAGCTTCATAGTGCCTCTCCTATTACCAATATAATTTGCATTGTGCCTCCATGGGATAGTGATCCTGATAGTTGTGGTCCTAAATAATGTATTTAGCATTGAGCCCTTAGATGCCCAACCTCATAAGAGTTTGGTGTAGCATAGCAGGAACTAATTGATCAAGGGTCAACACAATGTTGCCCTCCATGTCCCTCCATTACAACTATTCATTTTCATGCGAGATGAAGATGAAGTTTGATACATACTCATCAAGATGAGTATACACTACTCTATATTGCTGGGGCACTGGCTAATTTGATCGTTCATTCCTTTTTTGATTAGATGTATGCTCAAACTTTGGTGGAGAATCATCCTTGTGAGAATAAGTCATTTTAGATTAAAGAGAAAATCAGTGTGCTATTTGCTCATATTATTATTACTTTGAATGATTTCAACTTTAAGGTTTGTTACAGCGATGTTGAATAATTTCACTAAGTCCTAGATAGCGCATATAGTTAACAAAAATCCCTAGCAATGGCACCAATGATGAGTAGCAAGTATACCCTATGTCCAACTATATGAATCATTAGCATTCACTTAGTGATCCAATTGAATTTCGTAGACTTTAGGTTTCTAAGTACATTGGTTCTAGGAGGTGAATCTAACCATTACAAGTGCAAGTGTATGGTTAAAGTGTAGCTGAGGCATATGATTTTTATCATTTTGTCTTTTATGGTTTAAGTCATATAAGAACAAGAATAAAGTAATTAAATGCTTATTTAATCTAATGACTAGCTAATTTTTAACTAATCCTAACATAAGCATCTGTTCCCACTTCCCATACACATTCTAAACATATGATAGTGCCATTGGGTTACTAAGCATTAAGTGCTATTGGGATTACCAAATATTAAATGTATGCTTGAAGTGGTTGTACTTATGTTTGCTACTTAATCAATATTAATTACTTAGTTAAAATTCATTAAAGTAAAGTGCATGAATAAAGAAACAATTAATTGAGTCCAAGTACTACAAGGTTTGATCAGAAAAGCTCATCTTTATTACCATTCACACTGAGATTCTCAGGTACATCAATGCTTGAATAAAGATCCATACACTCTTTGACTCCTACTATGGGCACTCAGAAAATATTCTAACTTTTAGAGGAAAAAACTACAAGAGTTGCATGAAAAATTAGGAAAATTTCCATAAATGTAGTAGGTAAGCACACATTTATAGGTAGAGATAGGGTTCCACGTTGATGGGTACACGCCAACATGTCAAACCCTATGTTGATGGGATCATGTTGATGGCATCTCGTTGATGTGGCCCAACAATCACGACTGATCAAACCATTACAAAGTATATCTCTCATACTTGGAATAATTTTTTGAAATCTATACACTTATGTATCAAATAAACTAAAATGACTTGTATAACTAAATTAAAATCTTCACCTGTTATTGGTCTTAATGAAAGTCATGACAAAGATTACAATGAAGAAGATTGAAGTGTACTAATGCAAACTAGAACTTCATATGCTCATGTTGACCCTTATTATCTTGATTTTACATTCATTTTCCACTAGGTTGAATAACTTAGATGGAAAGACTGATAAGGGAATATCGTCTTGCCACTTGAATGTTCAACATCATCAATGCTTTAAGTAGGTCTCATGAGGCCAAATCTTGGCATATGAAAGAAGGATATTGATGAGCGGGGGAGTATCCAACATCCAACCATATGAGATATGAGTGTTCACACATGATCTTAGTCAAATTCTATGACAAGATAATGTAATTATGTAAGTAATTGATTAGAGTTTGTGATTGTTGTCTTCCCACATGAGCTAGTAAAATCAATGTGTATGGTTTAACTCATGGTGAGGCATATGATATTGATGTTGTATGGGCCATATTACTCCCAGTAAACATAAAGTAAATGTAAAGTGGTTTCTAAATCTAAGTAACAGTAAATGAATCTAATCTAGCCTATGCGATGGACATCCATTCTTGATTCTCCAGACATGTCTTGGACTCATGTAATCATTATTGGAATTACCAAGTATTATGCTACTGGGTGAACTAAGTGATAATACTATTGGATTACGAAATAATTATACTTAATTCTTGGAATTAGTTGTATTCATTCTGCTTAATAATAGAAATAGTAAAATTCATACAAAGTAAATTAGTAACTAGGGAAAATAGTAAACATTAAGCTAAGTGAAAAGAGTAAAATTATTATAAGTATAAACAATAAAAACTAAGTGATGCTCTAATGATTTGAAGTAATCTTGATATTTATTTCTATGCATGAAAAATGTCCAAGTACATTCCACTCGAATAATGACTCTATTCAATTACTAAACATCACACTACGAGCATACACTCCTAAGTGCTAAGTGCTAAAATTGAGAAAACAACCTGATGGAATTTCACTAACTATCTAATGAAATTATATGTGGATGATGCACCTAAGTGTTGTATTTATAGGCCTAAACACATTTGCAATATCAGATACATGACATCATATCTTGTGCCTTGATATTAGGGATTTGATATCATGGCTCTGATATTGTTGCTAATCAAAAATTTGATTTATCATACTCCCATGATTGACTAAAATCTCATCCTAGAGTTAAGATAAAATGAGGATGGAGTTCCTTACAAAATTGGAAGGTAGATTCACATAACACTGAATCTTATATATATGACTCTAGAATGCTGTAGTGGAGTCCACTAAAATGATACATTTCATGACATGACAACTTTATAAAATAAAATAAAAATTGGTGAAGCTACATATAGCTTTATGTTGTTCCAGGTGGTAGTGACTTTTCAATTAGTTGCTTCCCCTTATCATTGGGCTTCTAGAATCTATATTGGTTTAGAAGCACCTGAAGCTTCTGTTCTTCCATTCTAGGATCATGAACCATCCATGTTGATGAACCAATGTTTGATGGAATTAGCACATCCTATGGGCATGGTAGCTATGGAACATTTGGTTTGCTTTGACATACCAAGCTACAAATTTCCTCCTTTCTTCTTGAAATGCTTTGGTGTTTTCTCTTAATTCATAATAATTTGATAGTCTTTTGGCTAGGTTTGCTATTACATCTTTTTGCTTATGGTAGCTAGCCTTTAGCACATCTATTTTTGAGTTTGCTACTTTGAGTTTGTACAAAGAATCTTTTCTATTTGCAAACTCTTTCTCATATAAGGAATAGGTGGTTGCTACTTGCTATTCTAGGTCATTTCTAGGCCTACATGCTATTAACATGGCCAAGTTAGCATAACAAAGGTTTGCTAACACCATGTACTCTTTTAGGTCCTCAATCTATAGGTCTTTATTTTTCACTTTTGCTTCATGGTCAAGGGCATATCTATTTAGGATGGGTTGTTGTCAGGATTTTGCACCAATATGAAATTGATTTTGGCCTTTACCATTTATATTTCTTTCTCATTGATTTGTTCATACATGCTTGCTTGTTGTTGAAATTATTCCTTAAGCCTCTTAGGTTTCTTTGCTTTGTTTTTCCACACACTAATTTCAATGGCTGATTTTTGTTGGATGATGAGTACCTCCTCCATAGAGAGGATTCTATTTTCCCTTGTGAGGTAGTTCATGTCCTGGTTGACCCTCATCACTTGTTTTCTTAATTGGTGGATGCTCTCTTCTAGAATGTTTTTCTACTTCTCCACAGTGGTCAACCTTAATTTGTTAGCAACAAGTTGCTTGTTTTCTTCTTAAATTGGAGTAAGTGGCTTCACATGTGCATATGTTTGTGCTTCAACTATAGAGGCATTCCATACCACTTTCTCTTTCTCATCTACCAATTTTTTATTTTGCTTAATCAATTTGCTGATTTTCTCTGTTCTGAATTATTCAATCTGGTATGGTGCAATAAATTGCATAGGATCTCTTCTTTTAGCTCTTAAGGCTATGAGCTCTTCTTGTAGTTTCATGACTATTGATTTCACATGCTTTGCCCTAGTCTTGGCCATGACGAGTTTTCCTGTAGTAGCTATGAGTTCAAATTGTACTATAGTGACATCATTAGGGATGTCAAAAAGTGTTGTCATTACTTGTCCTATTTGTAGTAGCCTATCAAGTACACCCTCATTATTAGTAGAATTCATTGAGATTCTAGCTAACATCTAAGCATCTCTAGCTCTAGTTAGATCCATTGGTGTTACAACATGTACGTTGAATGATTCTTTAATATGATCAGTGATCACCTCTAATGTTCTTGCTGCATTACCACAACTGTGGCTCTTTCTCTAGTCTCTAGCATCACTTGGAACAATGCAGTGTTCCTAGAGATCTATTGTGACCATACCTCTTCTCCTGATTATAATGAAATCTATCCACTTGTTAGATCAGTTGAAACTATTGGTTTTATGGTACTGTCAATAACTTTGTAGAGATTAGCCTCTTCTCTTATTCCCTAGTTGATTGTTTCTACAATCTGCTATAGATGCCTCATTAACGATCTATAGTCTTATGGCAATGGTAGTGGGACTTGTGGTTGTTGCTACCCTTGCTATTGGCTATTAGGCCCTGCTTGCTTTTGTTCCTACCATTGCTTTTATTGTTGATATTTTTCTTATTCTTTCTCTTGTTTCTTACCATGATCCTTCCTTGGTGGTGCTAGTTTGAGTAACTCAGTGTATGAAGCATTTTACGCTCTCCTAGGAACATTATTGGTTTATCCCAAAATTTTGGCTCACTTTCACAACTTTTTGGTAAGGCCAGGAAATGGAAGCATTGGCTTCCTTGCCTTTCTTTCTTCAAATAGCTACTAAATTTTCATAAAATAGAGTTGTGCCAGATTGGCATTGAATTTTCCCATCAGAATTAGACTTTGTCTAGCTACATAAGTTGATAGTCAATTAAGTCCTTTTGTTGGGAACAGATGCTAAGTGCCAATTTTAAAGTATATACTCTCCTCTAGAGTTAGTTCATTGTAGCCTTTATCTTCTTTGTTATATGTCATTTTAACCATAATTTTGTTATTTTTGAATCTGAACGAGTGGATAGATATGCTAGTCTTCCCCATTCATTTGGTATATTCAAAGCTTCAATAATTACCATGATTGAGAATGAAATTAAAATTCCCCAAATATTGATTGTAGTTCCCTCTTCCTTATTATTCCAAATTGATATGTTTCCTCAAGATACCATTTACCACTATCTAAAAAGATATGCGATAGTGGTGACTCTTGGAGCTACGTCCTAACCACTTTGGAAACAAATGCCATGAATGGGGCAAAGTTCATCTCCACAATGACTGTGGTCAAGATAGATCTCTCTTGAATGGCTTGGAGGTAGTCTTGTGACAACATGAGGAATTATCCTTGCTCCTATAGTGCTTTGTCTCTCCTTGGGCCAATTTTCCTATGGCAGGAGTTTCTTGATGAATGCTAAATGATTAGGCTTCTTGCTCCTCGTGTTCAAGTGCTTGTCCTCCATTTTGGCCTCTACCTTGGCCTCTTGGTCATTTTCTTACTCGTTGTGAAGGTCCTTCTTATTCGCCTCCTCTTCATGGGGTCATATGCAATCATTAAGGAATTAGAATTACTAATGTTTTTCCAAGTATTTTTAATGGTTTCATACCTTACTCATACCCTTAGTTTCATTAAATTATTAGTTTATTAGTTAATCTCTTGATAACCCTTCACAATTACTCATTTTTTCCCTATGTATGATGCTTATTAGTCCTTAAGATCATTAATCAAGTGTTTTGGCTTTAGTTTTATTGATTATTCTTTTAAAAATTCCAATTATCTCTCCATACTTACCCTTAAAGTACCTTTTAGCTGTTAGAGGTTTTTTTTAAGAAAAATTAGCTCAGATTTTCCTCATGAGTAGCCCCCCCTCCCCACAACTAAGTTGAGCACTTCATGATCAAATAGGTTCAAAAAACATGAAAATTGAAGCGATATTGAGTAATTTATGGCTTGGGAAAGTGAAACACCCTAAAACTTTTGAGGCATTCTTGCTTCACCAAGGGCCTAGAACTGAGGCAAGAATTTCCACAAGTGTAGCCTCATGACCGCTTGGCAGGAAGTGAATGCTCTAAGTTTAGATTGGCTAGTCCGGCAAGTTTTCTACCTTCAGTGCTAACAGGCTTGATGTACCCTCCAACCTACTCACTTGGACAACTCACCCAGCTGACAGTTTACTCAGAAACCACACTTGGAGTTGTCGGCGGTGCTCAAGATGTGCTAAACAGTTCGACAAGTTTTATAGTGAAGAATTTTGCTACACTACGCTACGCTATATAGTGTAGTAGGCCTCAGAAGAGAGTATCTCAAGCAACTAAACTATTGCAGAACAAAGTGCTACGCTGTGCTACACTACTATGCAGTGTAGCACAGTGTAGCAAAGGAAAAACAGATAGGCCTAGCTTACCTAGTGATTCCAATTGCACTTGGCAAGCACTCCAACCTTCAAAACCAGTTGCCTTGTTCGACTTCAAATCCTTTAGTAAGGTCTCTTACTAGAAAATGGCGAATTGAGCAAAAAGTAGGTTATGTCGACTGCTACGCTACATAGCGTAGTGACGATACAAGAGCAGCAAGAAATGTTTCAAATGCAAGTTCGGAAAGTTCAGAGGCTCCCCTTCGCAAAAGGCAAAAGTTGCAGTTGTTAGCATGATCAAAGCTTCAAACAAGTGTTTGCAACTTTAGCACAAGTCATAGATAAAGCCAGCTGCTATGCTATGCTATGCTATGTAGCATAGCGTAGTGTAGCAGAGATGCAAACTAAATGAAGTGATTTTTAACCTGATGCACGCCGAAACTTCCAACAGAGGTAGTTGACTTCAATGCAAATTTCCTTTTCAATTTGGTGGCTACGCTGTGCTACGCTACATAGCGTAGCATAACGTAGCAAGCAGCTATGCTACATAGCGTAGCACAACGTAGTAAGTGGCTACGCTACACCAACATGCTATGCTACATAGCGTAGCACAACGTAGCAAATAGCTACGCTACGCCAGTATGCTTAATCTCCTGCTTGCATTGTTTGCACACTTGACACCAACACTCCCAGTTTTCACAACATGATTGTAGCATAGCAGGTTCACAATTGGCTTTGCATGTCCATGCAATACGAGCACATCAACATCTCATGGGTCTAGGACACATGTCATCCAGGCCTCATTTCTTGCATGCTCCTAGCCCTATATATACCCCAACGAGCAATGCTCAAAGGGTTGGAAAATTAGCAATTCAAAAGGTTGGTAAATTTTTGCAGTTGGCAAATTGAGAATTCACTTGATTGGCAAATTGAGAATCCCCCTGGTTGGCAAATTTTAGCAATTGGCACTTTTAGCATTAGCACTTGGCATTAGCTTTTTGCTTGCTGGAACTTTGTACTATTGGCTCTTAAAGCTCGTACTTGAAAACATAGTTGAGGAATTTCGAGCCTTCCAGTCATTCCTGGACTCTCTGTGCACCTTCAGCACTGTATAACTTGTTATTCATTTTTAAGAAAAGAAGAGAATCAAACCCATGACTTTGCAGTGGTGCATTTTCTTATCCCAGTTACTCTGTTATTTCTTTATTGTCATTTTTTGGCATCATTTTCTCTATCATTGCATTTATTGATTATCAGTTAAATCTCATGTGTTCCACACTTAAAAAAACATTTACAAAAGGTTAAGTTACAGTAGTTAAGTTCCTATCTGATCGACCAGACTGTTCAGGGCACCTCATTTCTATTTTATCTAGCATGGCCCTCATACAGATCCGAGGTTAAAACTATTCACTCGACAACCTTTCGGTGTTTCTAACCATCAACTTTTTCAGTTGCTACAATTTTCTAATGCAAGAAGGAGGGCCTTTCAGTGCCTTTTCCATGTTTCACAATAGTCCTGCATGAGTTCTGTACCCTATCATGTACTAGCGTAAACATGACACCCTTTTGTGGTTGTTTACGCATTATGTGGTATAGATTAGTCGCTCCGACGGTTCTTCTGGAATCCTGCAGGATAGAAAGCCTCCGATTGCTGCTTAATTTCTTTGTTTTCTTGTTTACAAGCCCTTTTAGCTTTATGAAGATGATTTCCTCAAGCATTGAAGCTACTACCTCTAATGTTGAGGTCCCCCTCTTAGTTCAGGGCATCACAAGTGTCGAGCAGCTGCCTAGCCTAGTGCTGGGGCCACGCCGATCTCTCAGGATCCAAAACCAAGGACCTGAGGGCTTGGCTCAGAAATATGAGTAGTATAACTTTCTCTACGCTAAAGTTCAGGAAAATATACCCTTAGATGCACAAGAACTCGCAGACAAGCATAGCTTCGAGTTCGCTTACTGTAACGAGAAGGAATTTATTCCCACTCCTGGCATTTCCATTCCTTTGATGCAAACCCATTAGTGGCTCATAGATCAGCTGATAGGGTTGACTAGGTCTAGGGAGCCACGAGACATGGCATCTCACCATGATGAGATGTTCCAAGATGGGCAAGAGGAACTGGATTCCCAATCCAAGGGTGGGGGTCAAACTAATCCTGCCACCCTTCCTCCCACCCCATCTTTTTGGACAAACCCACTCTCTACCTTTGCTTCCTTTATGATCACATCTGCACTGTCACAACCTGCAATTTCATCGGCAACGAGTAGCCATGCCGTGCCCTTAGTGTATTAACACGCCTACTCCCCTGTCTCATTCTTAGCCACTACCCCTCTGCAAACTGTTTCTTAGTCCATTCCTACATCGCACCATGCACCGATCATGGCTACCATGCCCTACATTCACGTTGCACCTACATTGCAGTCGCATGCAGTTTCTGCATCCATTCTAGTGTCTACACTTGTTCCATCGTCAGTGGCGGGCCTAGTCCTGCCCACATGGTGGACCCCATTCACTTCTCCTCTTGTTTCGCAGCCATCACAAATGTCCCACTATGCTCACCACCAAATGTACTAGGTCTCACAAATGGTATAACCAAGCATGGGACCATGGTCTATCCCATCGACCATACAAATGGCCTACCCCATGGCACAACCAGTAGCTGCTGCTCCAACAGCACCACCTACCAGGTGGTGGACAGCACAAGTAGCACCTTTCATAGGGGTTGCCCCAATGACACCGCCTGTGGGCCAGGTTGCTCCCCCTGTCATGCCACAGATGGGAGCTATCCCTGCAGCTCCCCAACTATCCACATCATCCCCTAGTTTGGATTAAGCATTCTAGCTTATCCAGACCCTTACTAATGAAATCAAATGCCTCAAGACTATTGATTTTGACATAGTACAAGTCATGGACTTCTACCAGGATAATCCCATTATCCCGGCAGTCCCCATGCTAACTTTACCCCCTAGGATGCCACTTCCCCATTTTACAAAATACAACGAGAAGGGTGATCCCAATGCACATCTTGTTACATTCAGATCTGAGTCTCTTCTTTTGTAATAATGGTCGCACACAATCATCCACATCTTTGCTATGTCTCTGATAGGCAAAGCTCTAGACTGGTATCACGCACGCCCACGCTCCTCCATCTCAACCCTAGAGGAGCTTCTGACTCCATTTGTAACGTGTTTCAAGTATAAGTTAAGACCAGAAGTTATGTTGAATCAGCTAATGAGCGTGAAGCAAGATCCACTGGAACCATCCAAAAATTCATACAACGGTGGAGCACTACCCTTAACGAGATCCACGAGCCCATCGTGGAGGCCCATCTGCTAGCTATCTTTAAGGGTGCAGTGAATGACTTCATTAAGTCCAAACTGTACTATCTCGCTCCCTAGACTCTTAGTCAGGCTTTCACCTAGACCAAGAGCATACAAGATGCGACTGAGGCAAGCAAAGACCTAGCCTATGTTGCATACAAGAACACTTTTACGAAGAAGGACAGAGACAAGGGTAAGGCTGCAACAGCCACAGTAGCCATTGTGGCAAATGAAGCCAAGCTTAAAAAAAAACAACAAGAAAGTGGCCGTAGTAGCAACTAACCCCACGCCCAACCAAGGTAATGTAGCTCAACCCTCCACATTTGCATTTGAAACATCTGCACCACCCAAGCCAAACTATGAGCGTAAAAATTGCTCTAAATATACCCCTCTGCCCGTCAAGCCTTCAGAACTTTTGAAGCAGTTACTACCAGTGAGGTATATCCAACACAAGTAGATGTCAGAGGAGGGAGTAAAAAAAACATCAATGGTACTACGAACTCCTTAGGAACCCCTCCTTAGCCTTGCGCAATGAGCTACCAGTTCCTAAGAATTTTAGGTTGGAGTGGTTCTGTGACTACCATCAACAGTGTGGTCATGACATGGATTACTACATAGCATTAAAAGATGACATCCAAAGAATGATTGATCAAGGGAAACTAATTTTAGACGAAAGCAACCCAGTGCATCCCAAAAATCAGTCTTTACATGTCTATATGGATCCTCTTAATGCCAACAATGCTGGCTACATTATCAACACCATCAACATTGACAGTAATCCTAGACCACCCTAGTAGCTGTTTGTGGTTCGTGTTCCTTAGCGTAACGCACCAACACCACCAGTGGCTAAACAAACTCCGTAGCAACCGTTTATCTTGAGAGTCCATCCCTGGACATCCGCCCTTGCACCACCTGTAAGCAAAACAACACAACTACCACATGCATTAACACCATTAGTGCCATTCGTCATCAGGGGACCAAGCCATTCAACCACCCCCACCTTGCATAAGACAACACCTCAGCCTTCTTGTCCAAAAAACGAGAAGGGTGTTTGACAGGTGAGGCGTCAATGGAACGTACCGCCCTAGGTACTTCCAAACCTATGCCCTCATGCTCTACATCTACGTCCTCATTACTGAAAGATGATGTTGCTACACATGCACGGTCATCACCACCTCGCCCAAAAGGGTCTAATCCCAGACCTAAAATTGTCCCTCCTCGGGAAATTCGTCTCCAGGGACAAATGAAAGAGGAGAAAGGCAGTAAACAAGAAGGTGTCCCAAACCTTTTAAGTGCTCTCACTCAGGTCAAGTAGGCTCTAAAACAAAAAATACAACATTGAGCTTGTATGACCTAATTATGGCTTCTATTGCACACCGTGAGGCTCTGGTTCGCATGTTAACGGCAATGCCAATTGACGAGAACATGCCAGCAAAAGAAAAAGTGATTCATTTAGTTATGCTTCCTTCTGCGCCTGCAGAACTGCAACCATCCCAATTGGCTTTTTGCAAAGATTCCATTAGCCTGAAAAGGGTTAGGTGACTACAACACCTCTTTTCATCATAATTCGAGTCAGTCAACATAAGATCTGGAGGGTACACGTTGATGATGGGGTTGCTACGAATGTCATCCCATTCCATATTGTGGATAAGCTAGGTTTGGTTGACCAAATTAGACCCACAACAACATCATGCTTAAAGTCGTTCAATGGGGCATGGGTCATGGTGAAAGGAACGATCCACTTTGACTTTGTGGCAGGGGACTAGTTCCCCACTAATGCAACGTTTATTATGGTGGAAGAGATGCCCGGGTTTAACCTGATCTTGGGGAGGTCGTGGTTAGCACAACTTAGGACCATCTCTTCGCCCATACATTAGGAGATCCATATACCTTATGCAGGCAGGGAGGTGGTAATCCACGGCGACGAGGTAGCAACGCAAGCGATAAATAACATAGATATGGTGCAAGGCTTGGAGGTCATAACCTCTGAGAACAGAGTGCTTGTCTCCGTAGATACTGACTACTTAGCAAAAGAGTCGGCCCAACACGTCGGCTTAGAGAATGAAAATGCGTGGGTCGAGTTGCCCTTCCAAGCGGAGGATAATGGTGTAGACGAATGCCTTAGCAAAGCATCTCAACCCTACGTCTCACCAAACCCGCGATGGATCAGAAAGCAGTTACACATAGCGTAGCAACCCCACTGCTTCCTACCCAATTAACATCCTTTATACATTTACTGCTTATTGGCTTTGCATTTATCCATCTACACTAGATACACCAACTTACTTTTGTAAAATCATTAACATACCTTCTGTTCACCCCATGGCCCGAAATGGCCTAAAACTAGCGATGGCCCGAAATGGCCTAAAACTATATCACACCATGGCCCGAAATGGCCTTAAATTATATCACACCATGGCCCAAAATGGCGTAAAACTAGCGGTGGCCTGAAATGGCCTAAAAATAAATCGCACCATGGCCCGAAATGGCCTAAAACTAGCAGTGGCCTGAAATGGCCTAAAACTAGCAGTGGCTTGAAATGGCCTAAAACTAGTAGCAGCCTGACATGGCCCAAAACTCGCAGTGGCCTGAAATGGCCTAAAACTAGCGATGGCTCAAAATGGTCTAAAACTACACATGGCCCGAAATGGCCTAAAACTAAAACAAAAAACATAGAAACCTATAACATACGTAACGAATAAACTAGAGTAGCATCAATCTTGCCATAATCTATCTTTCATTCAAAATTTCACTTAGACAATGTTTGCAACAGTTTTACAAAAAATACAAAAATATAAAAATACAAAAATCAAAAGCCCTACTGTCATATGTCATCTTCCCCTGCATCATTTCCCTCTACATCGCCTTCTTATGCATCATCATTTCTGCCCTCTAGAGGCCCTGCTTCTTCATCCAGAATCTGCTCCATAAACATGAAGTAGTTAGCTAGAGTTACACATAATGGCTAGAAAAACATAAATTGTTGCATCGTAGAAAGTGACTAACCTGAGATGACCTTGCATCTATCTCGGGGGGTATGCGATCCAATCCGATCCTGAGGCTGTGCCAGACCTCATCCTCTATAATATTCACCCAGTGCCTATCACTTAGTTCAAGGTTTATTGCAGCTTTCTCCTTTTTGATAGTCGTCCATCTTGGCAATCCCAGAGAAAAAGAGGCAGTGGCGGTCTCACCTGTGGGAGGATTCACTTCCCGCTTAGGTGACTCACTAACCATCACTTGTGGCATGAACTTGTTGTAGGCCTCAGAAGCACCAATGGCATCCAGGAATGCTTCATGAGTATACAACTTCACTGAAGCATCCCAGTATTGTTTGTGATTGGTGGTATGTTCTAGTTTATAGATATGCTTGTGATTCTTCTAGGACTACCCCCACTCGTAAACTCTAGCGCTATAATCCTTCCAGTCTTGGTTCTTTTGAGCCAACAAGTCCATCTGCATCTGTTGCTCAATTATCTCTCGGGCGGCCTCGTTGTTGCCCCACACAGTTGTCCAATATCTTGCATAATCTATGACGGTCATGCGCCAACTGCCATCGTTGGTATCACGGGCCAAGAGGAGCTTATTCCTGGAACGGAGGTCTCCCACCTCAACAGTTAGATTGACCTTTTCTCTCTCTTGCCTTTGGACCTGTTTCCACATGTTTTCATTCACACGCCTACACTTCCATAAGGAGCGTGCTGAGTGCAACACACATTTGCTAGCCTCATCGTATATGCGACGAGGCACCTCAGTCACTTCAGGTGGGAATGTAGGCATGGCATCCACCTTTACTGCTTTTTTTGGGTTCCACTTGAGGCAAGAGGTTGTTATCACACATAAAAGTGCATTAGTCACAATAGCATAGCAAAGTTTGGCAACTCAAGAAGTCTAGCGTAGCAAGTTAAAAGCCTAGCGTAGCCACTTTACGTACCCACTTCTGGATCAACCTGTTTGAGATGGCCGATCATGTCATCAACAACCCCCTGCATGAACATAAGCTTGTTAGGGGTCTTAGCCCATGGTTACATTTGGATCAAGGAAGGTCTTGCAGTGTCAATAGCAATGTTTGCCATACAACCAAATGCATCAGTCATGACTGAGGTGGACTATAATAAAGTGGGTGAGTAATACAAACGACAATGTAAAAGCTCCTACCCAGCAAAGCCTCAAGGGTGATAGCGTGGGGGGGGGGGGGTTTTCGCCCATCAACATACTATTGAATAAACGATCAAACTCATCCACATCTAGTTGTAGCTCCCCTCCTTGCTAGCTTAACACTATGGCAGCACCCTCTGTGTTCATCTGCTCCTTCGATGCTGAAATGTACTTAACAAAAGGATCATCAGCAGAGGTTCCTTCCTCATTCACACGAGCTTCCTCTTTATTCATTGGGACCTTTCTTTTTAAGGCACCAACATCCTTCTCATTAGTGGAGGAATCTCCCTCGTCCACAAGTGTATTTTCTTTGTTGATGGGAGCCCCTTCCTTTGTGGTAGGGATTTCTTCTCTCTTGACCAGGGCCCTTCTCTTTGTGGCTGGGGCCCCTGCATCTTTATTAGCCCCCCCATTTTGGGGGCTGACACCTCTTCGTCACCTTCTTCTTCTTCTTCTTCTTCCTCTAACAGCAAAGCAAGTTCGCATTAGGCCATAGCGTAGTAACTCAAAATCGATGCTACACTATGCTACGCTACCTATTGGAGCATAGCATAGTAAGCATTAACCAAATAAGTGAAGAAACAAGTAAAATGACAAAAGCATTTACCAATGGGGGGTTGTATCCTACGTAGCTTAAACCGCAATGCCCGCCCCTCTTCTTCTTTTGTATGGGGAGGCTCCTCAGCTGGACGAGACCTCTTTCACTGGAACTTGGTAGTCACTGTCTCCGTGATGAGGCGTTTCCCCTATGATACACTACCCATAGTAGCAAGGGACGCCTCTCCCAAGCTGTCCTAGCCATGGAAGTTGCAGGCCATCCGATCCTTAGTCGTTATGGAAAATGACTCCCCAATTGCTTTTGGGGGATCCTGGGCTTGGTTGGTCTGGAAGACTTGGCAGATCCATGGTTTGGAAATCTAGTTACGATCTTTCATAACCTAAACTCCATTCTCATAGACCACCAAGAATTTTGGGAAACGCCGCAAGCAAGTTATGTAAAAAGCATGATGTACGTTGAAACGAGACTCATGCTTCTTATGAAGCTTGACCATTTCAACTTGCAGGCCTTTGCAGAGATGCCTAGCCTAGTTGTAATGGGTCCTCTCTTCCATGACCTCCCTCATCACCCAAGCTTGCTCAATCCCAATGATCTTTCCTTGGGAAAGTAGCTTGGGAAAAGCACAGGCACAAAAGATGGGGTAAATGTCTTTGGCTACTTTTGACATCGCTTTTTCCATAAGGATCCCCTTTTTTCCTTTTGCCATCCCTAGCCACTTCTCAATGTCCCTATGATGGTTTGCCTCTTTTTTGGTCTTTGCCCCCATGGGGAGACCATTAGCAGGGACATCGAAGAGGTCCACGAATAGTTGGTCGTTGATTTCAAGGACCACCTGCACACCGTGCACATTTGTGTGGAAGTGGTCAACCTTTTTAGAAAATGAGTTAGTTAGGACTAGCATCTCAGCAGCAGGGACGCTCGGGTTCATGACCAGGAACAGCTCCATGAGTCCAACATCATCAATGTGGTTGGTCATCGATTCTGGAGCCCCGTTGCAAAGCCAGCGTTGAGTCTTGTCTATTTCCCCGTACTTGAAGTAGATGTTGGCCTCATGATGCCCAGAGGTGATCACCGTCACCTCCTCGGACTTCTTCGCCATTGTAGCAGTTTGCACAAGGAAAAAAGAAAAAAACGTGTGCCTAAAAAAATGGCACATTAGCTATTTCACAATGATCCTCTCCAAGCATCTTGAGGAGAGGTCAAAGGGTAGAAAAAGCAAAGATGACCATGCAAACAACTTCCTCACAAGCATTCCGACAAGGGACCTTGCTAAGTCTCATCTTTACCATTTTCCTAGTCCTGCTCCCCCCAGTTTAACCTTTTCCCTTTCCCTGCACAACCATCCTAGCACTCTCAAGCATAGCTAAGCGACATCTTGGTGATTACCAAAGAGAGATGTTGGCATCTTATCTTTCGTGGTGTTTCGTATTCTTTGTCGATGCCTCTCGGGTCCTTTCTCCAAATGTCGACAAAGAGGGGCCAATGAAATACCCTAAAAATTTCTAGGCATTCTTGCTTCACCAAGGTCTTGGAACTGAGGCAAGAATTTCCACAAGTGTAGCCTCATGACCACTTGGTAGGAAATGAATGCTCTGAGTTTAGACTGGCTAGTCTGGCAAGTTTTCTACCTTTAGTGCTGATAGGCCTGATGGACCCTTTGGCCTACTCACTTGGACAACTCACCCGGCTAACAGTTTACTCCGAAACCACACTTGGAGTTGTCGACGGTGCTCAGGATGCTCTAAATAGTTTAGAAAGTTTTCTAGTGAAGAAGTTTGCTATGCTACACTACGCTATATAATGTAGCAGGCCTCAGAAGATAGTAGCTCAGGCAACCAAACTGTTGTAGAACAAAGTGATACACTGTGCTACACTACGCAGCGTAGGAATGGCAAAACAGAAAGGCCTAGCTTACCTAGTGATTCCAGTTGCACTCAGCAAGAACTCCAACCTTCAAAACCAGTTACCTTGTTCGACTTCAAATCCTTTAGCAAGGTCTCTTACTAGAAAGTGGTGGATTGAGCAAAAAGTAGGTTATGCTGGCTGCTACGCTATGCTACGCTACATAGCATAGCGACTATATGAGAGTAGCAAGAAATGTTTCAAATGCAAGTTTGACAAGTTTAGAGGCTCCCCTTCGTAAAAGGCAAAAGTTGCAGCTATTAGCATGGTCAAAGCTTCAGAGAAAAGTTTGCAACTTTAGCACAAGTCATAGATAAAGCTAGTTTCTACGCTATGTAGCGTAGTAGAGATGTAAACTAAATGAAGTGCTTTTTAACCCGATGTGCGCTGAAACTTTCAACAGAGGCAGTTGACTTCAATGCAAATTTCCTTTTCAATCTAGTGGTAGCTACACTACACCAACGTGCTACGCTACATAGCGTAGCACAACATAGTAAATAGCTATGCTACGCCAGTATGCTTCATCTCCTACTTGCATTGTTTGCATGCTTGACACCAGCACTCCTAGTTTTGACAACATGATTGTAGCGTAGCAGGTTCACAATCGGCTTTGCATGTCCATGCAATACGAGCACGTCAGCATCTCGTGGGTCTAGGACACACGTCATCCAGGCCTCATTTCGCGAGTGCTCCTAGCCCTATATATATCCCAATGAGCAATGCTCAAAGGGTTGGCAAATTAGCAATTCAAAGGGTTGACAAATTAGTAATTCAAAGGGTTGGAAAATTAGCAATTCAAAAGGTTGGCAAATTTTAGTAGTTGGAAAATTGAGAATTCACTTGATTGGCAAATTGAGAATCCCCCTGGTTGGCAAATTTCAGCAATTGGCACTTTTAGCATTGGCACTTGGCATTAGCTTTTTACTTGTTGGCACTTTGTATTGTTGGCTCTTAAATCTTGTACTCGAAAACATAGTTGAGGCATTTTAAGTGTTCCGGTCATTCCTGGACTCTCTGTGCACCTCCAATACTATATAACTTATTATACATTTTCAAGAAAAGAAGAGAATCGAACCTGTGACTTTGCGGTGGTGCATTTTTTTATCCCAGTTACTTTGTTATTTCTTTATTGTCATTTTTGGCATCATTTTTTCTATTATTGCATTTATTGATTATCAGTTAAATCTCGTGTGTTCCACACTTAAAACAATGTTTACGAAAGGTTAAGTTACACCAGTTAAGTCCCTATCTGATTGACCAGACCATTTAGGGTGCCCCATTTCCATTATATCTAGCACGACCCTTGTATGGATCTGGAGTTAAAACTATTTGTCCGACAACCTTTTGGTGTTTCTAGCCACCGACGTTTTTGGTCGCTACAGAAAGCTAGGAGGTTAGAGCTCTTTTCATAGAAGAAAGCTTGAAAAATATTGCTTACTTCAGATATGAAAGAATGAAAAAATTTTCTAACTTCCCATGTATTTATACTTTTTGTGGGACTTGATATAAGGGACTCGACATCAAGGATCCGATATTTAAGCAAATCCAATATTGGTGACAATATATTAGAGCCCTCAAAATTTCAATTTTCATGTGTTTAATTGAAAAAAATAATTTTCTTGGATGTTAGGAAGGTTTTAAGGTGGCTTAGATGGTTTGGATGATAATAACATGCTTATTTTTGTCAAAAATTCATCATTGGAAGTTCATAGAGAAGGAATTTCAGGCTATGAAAGTTCATAAGTTTGGTAAGAAGGGTAATGAATTCATATTTCTAGAATAGAAAGTGTAAGTGATATGGGAAGTGTTTATTAGTGTTTGAAAGATTTAAGACAATGTTGAATTGCTTGGTAGGTATACGAAACAATAGTTATACAAGTGGGTCCTCCCCAAAGCAAGCTCCAACCCTTAATTCCCTTTAAGTGATATGGGAAGTGTTTATTAGTGTTTGAAAGATTTAAGACAATGTTGAATTGCTTGGTAGGTATACGAAACAATAGTTATACAAGTGGGTCCTCCCCAAAGCAAGCTCCAACCCTTAATGCCTTTTTATAACCATGCCTAGGAGTGTCCTTAGGAACTTAAGGAGTTTAATGTAATGCATACCTATTTAGCAAAACACACATGTTAGTACCACCAATTGGGGAAAATGACTCTATGTTATACACAACCATAAGTTATGACTATTCAAACAGTGAGATGAGATGGACTTAGAAGGGATTGAATAAATCTAGATGTGAGGTGTCTTACCATAGGCACAATGAATTCTTGTCTTTTATTAGTGGCTAAAGTAATCATTAGCCTTTCTATCCAATACTCAAACCAAGTACAGACCACATTCTAGTGACATCACATTGTTTCATCTCTTCGAATTACAATTGTAAGACTATCAATGTTACATGGGGTATTTTCACTTGGTGTATTATCTAAGGAAGGAGTTTTATTCATAGCACTTTATTTTTATTTTTAGATTTCAGAGAAGTCGCCTACCTTCAGGCATGGGTAACATGTCTTTCCAGTGGATCCCCTAGAAATTTACTCTGTGCTCTTTTTATTTTTGAATTGTGTCAACCTTTGAAGGTAGTACTTATTTTATTCTTACTCCAATTTTTTGTTAGATCTACAAGTATAAAAGACAATCTCAGTAACATAATAGAACTTATAATAGTAATCCAAAAAGAATCCATAGGTTTCCTTGATGTCACACCCTATTCATTCCCACTTGGTTCTTCACTTTTCAATTAAGACATAATGATTGGAAGTTTATTCTTAGTTGTATGATGGGAAAGAATATCATTATGGCCATGGTAAGAACCTCTTATTAATGGAATGGATGGATGGATGATGTGGGCTCACTATGCAAATAATTAGTCTCTTATGACTTGATAACATAGAGGAATCTTCACCTTATTGGAGTACATCTTGCCCTTATTTAATGTCTTATTAACAATCAAAATTATTTACAAATGGTTTGAAAATAAAGTATAAAATAAATGGAAAAGAGAGTAAAAATTATGAAAAAGTGGTAAGAATGAAAAATTTTAAAGAATTAAAAAATGTAAAAGAATATGAAAAATTGAAGAAATGGAAAAGTATAAAAGAATAAGAAAATGTCAAATAATGTGAAAAAAATGAAAATAATTATAAAATAAAAAAAATAAAAAAGCACTTAGTAATTCCCAAATCAAGATAAGGCATCTTCCCCATGATTGAACTCATGGGCAAGTGTTCGAAAAATGCTTTCAAGATCTCCCAAGTCATACACTATAAGTAGTTTACCTACCATTTTTAGTGATGTAACTTTTCAATCATCATCCCATATAATTGTTATGGTAGTGGAGGTATGATCATTTAAGTCCCTATTTAGTTTTCCCTTTGGTGTATGATTATGAGTTAATCATTTCATTTTTGGACTTTCAGTTGGAGTCATTTTCTTGGATTGGGAATTAGTAAGTGATTCAAATGTCTCCATGCATCTTTTAGTTGATTGTTGGTTCTCAGTTAGTGGCTACAAGGTGTCTTTTTGTTTGGTCATCCTTGCTCTATCTTTTGTACACACTATTTTTTCATTATTGTTGTGGACTAGAATGGTGTTTGTGTTAACATTTTGAAGTGTTGATCCATGACTGCACCCTTTTCTTTCAGTAGCAATGCATGTATGTTGTTGCTTGTGTATGGTTCCATGTATGTCTTCTTTAGAAATCTCAACTGAAAAATCTCTCATACTTAGCTTATCATTGATTGTGCTAATCCATGCTCTCCCCATGATTATTGGGAATTCCTTATTAGCATATTTTACATCAATTACTATAAAGTTTGTTGAATAGGACTATTTATTGAAAGTGGTCACTACATCATCTATCTATCCTAAAGAAGTCGTGACAGATTGATCTACAAGCTCCAACCTAATGTTGCATTCTTCTATTGATGGTAAGTTCTAGGCTTGATATGTTTTATAAGAGATCAAATTCACTCCTAAACCTAAGTCTAATATACCTTTTCATGGTTGATTTCTAGCTACTTGTAAATAAATCAAAGGAATTCCTAGATCAATTCTCTTCTTAGGGAGTGGTCTTGCCTTAATCCAATTAGTGATGATTTCAGTGAGCATGACAACTTATATGTGCGAGCTTGATGATGATGGAAGCTTATCAATAGTGAGAAGATCTATTTTAGAAGAAGATGGTTTTGATGGAGCTCCAATTCTACTAGCCTTCTCTGTACTTGTCCTAAAGAAAGGACATTTCTTTGTTTGGCCCTTAGTGTTGCTGGTGAGATCTTGTATTTGCACATTCACTACCCTTGCAACTCTCTTTTGCTGTGGTTATGATGGAAACTCCCCTTGCATCAGGGGCAATGGAACTAGTACCAAAGGATTTAAAAAATCACTTATTGGTGGATGCACGTGCGAGTGTGAATTAGCCCTTGGTGGTGTTAGTTGGTGGTATTATGGTGAATAATACTACGAAGTTTGAATAGTTTCTTTTGTTGGTGAGACCAAACATTGGATGTAGTATCCATAAGGACCAGGTTATTGATATGGATACTATTGGTGTGGTGGTGTCATGGCCCACAATTGAGGCTGTTACCACTATTGATGGTATTGCTTATGCAGCAACAACAAGGCTCCATTAGGATAATACATTAGTTGGGGTTTTTGTCTGTAGTTACCTTGAGGATAAGATAACCATTTGGGAATTTTTTTTTGAATAAATCTTGAATTGATTACATATGCCCCCATTTCTTGTAGATGTGTCATGACAAGGCAACATTTCTTAGGATGTTCTTACTGGCACATAATGCAACCCTCTTCATTTATGGGGCAAGTGTCTGAGCACTTAGCCATAGAAGCAACTTTTCCTTTGCGTCCAAGTTCTTTCTTCATTCTTTTGTCTTTGCATTTTCTTAATTTTTTTTAGTTCATTCCTCCACTATCTTTAATGTAGTTGTGAATTTTTCATCAATAAAATCCCACATTTTCTCTACCTTAGCTGCAATGTTGCTTACAGACTTCTGGATTACTAGAGTCTTTTGTTGGCTAACATTGTCCAAGGTTTTGTCCTCTTTTTTGTCACATATTCATACATGCCTGTTTCAAATTGATGAATCTATGTTGTACTCTTTAGCTAATTCCCTTTTTTTGAGTTCTCCTTCCTCTTTTGCCACTTGGTTGATTGGTCCTTGAATACGATGGGTAGTTAATTTTGATAGTCTTCCTTGGGCATAAACCCCAAGAGTCTCTCTAGTTTTTCTTCTTAGCCCATCTATGATATGCCTAAGCTATTCCTTTGACGAAAATCCATGGCCTAGGCATATATGTAATAGTGAATGATATCTTTCCATTGTTGCACCAAGGATTTTGTGAGTTCCTTATTTCCAACCCTAGATTTATTTTCTTAGATTTGACACTTGTGAATAGGTTTGGTATTTGTCATTGATGAGTGGCGAGGTAC
>MNCI01032732.1:423727-533889 GCA_015680685.1 Gnetum montanum | reverse complement strand
AAGTTGAGACTAGTGATAAATGATAAATAAGAGAAGAAATAAATATGAAAAATCATGAAACTACAAAGTAAATCTAATGACAACTTTATTACCTTCAAAACATGTCATTTCATTCATGTATGGCCTTACAATATATAGGAAATGATTGGGGCCATACTTGGAGAACTTGAGAAGTCATTCCCTATAGCGAAAATAAAGAAATTTATGCAAAATAAAGGTGATTTGGGGCTAAAATAGTTTTCATCCACCCATCAACGAAAAAATAAATAAAAAAATACTTTGACTTTGTGTACATTTGTCTTCATGTGGGTAGAGCATTGGACACTACTTGTTAACAAAAGAAACTAAAAATAAACAAAGATCTAACTCTTCATAAAGGCAAATGGTAACAAAGAATTCATGTAGCCAACATTATATTGTTGGAACATGGCTAAGATGATGGTGACTTTATTAATTAAAAATTTAATAATGTATGAAAAATGAAAGTATCACAACAATTTTGGATAAGAAAAAAGAAAGATGTTTAAAAAGTTCCTAATTATCTAACAATTCTAAATTTTTTATAGTATCTAATATATTAAGAGCTTCCTATTAGTTCTTACACTTATTCTTTTTGGTTCCAACACCCCTCCTATTAGTACTCTCCTATTAGTACTCTCTGCAACATATTTGAATTTTTTCTCCTCATTGTCCTCTTTGTAGAAGTGATGATTAATTTGTAACAACTATCAACTAAGCATTAATAATACTATTCTTGATCACCAACCTACTCTATCTATGAACTACTTTCTTGTATTTGGAAATATCTTCAACTAATTGTTCTCTATTTTACTTTTCAAGAATAAGAACATAACTATGATCTTCATTCACAAGTTAAATATCATATTGATATTTTCCAACTACATAACTATGATCTTCATTCACAAGTTAAATATCATATTGATATTTTCCAACTACAACTTCAAGCAAGTGAAATATCATACGGATATTTTTAGGTTATAACTTCAAGCAAGTGAAATATCATACTGATATTTTTAGGTTACAACTTCAAGCAAGTGAAAACTAAATACTTAATTTGTTTCTTTAATTTTTGCAAGATCAAGTTGGATAAATAATCCAAAAATAATAATGATGGAAACCCATGATAAAGGATGTCTCATTAAGAAGTTTTATGGCTTAATAGATTGAACATTCAAGAATACATTCTTTATTTTGAATTTTGAACAAGTTCACAAATTAGTAAAACCAATGGTATTTCAAAATCTTTGAACACTAATATCAAAGGTAAAAAACATTTTTATTTGAATACTATCATGAGAAACCTTTATTGAAAGGCAAACTATTTATTTGCTGGTATTCCTCATCATTTAGAAATCATTTGCATTTACAATGCATAATTAGCAGAGAACATAAATAAAATCTTATATTTTGAAAGTTAAAATAAGAAAATGTTCAAAATTCCTTGCTAAAAATTAATACCGCCAACTGTACAATATGAACTATACCATGCAAATACTTGTACTGTGCAATACACAAATGAATATGCATACTGTAGAATACAAAAAATGAATATGCAAACTATGCAATACAGATACCTTCATTGTACATTAGAAAAAATAAATACCCTAAACTTTACAATACAAATACTTAGCAGTTCTAGGAGGATCTGGAAGCAAGTTTCTCACAAGGTATTGCGGTTCAAAGAATGGCTAAAGCTTATACCATGCAAATACTTGCACTGTGCGCTAAAGCTTATACCATGCAAATACTTGCACTGTGCGATACACAAATGAATATGCACAGTGTAGAATACAAAAAATGAATATGCAAACTATGCAATACAGATACCTTCATTGTACATTAAAAAAAATAAAATAAGTACCCTAAACTTCATAATACAGATACCTTCATTGTACATTAAAAAAAATAAAATAAGTACCCTAAACTTGATAATACAAATACTCAGAACCCCTAAACTTGACGATACAAATACTTAACGGTTCTAGGAGGATGCGGAAGCAAGTTTCTCACAATAGCTTACCTTACCCGGTTAAGTTCTTTGCCATAAAATTCAACAGTTACACTAACTTATTCTACACCCAAAAAATTGGCGTACTTTTGTACCCCAGCCAAAGTATTCTGGAGTATTTTAAACCATAGGGCTTATGCCTACTTTCTAAAAACATTTTTGACACATTTCCTCCCGTCTTCGTCGGCTCTCTTTTTCAACTGAACTCTATAATACAAATAACATTAAACATGAATGCCATAGGAATATTATACCATATATTTGGATTAATTAAAATAAATATAATTACACGGTGTACAAAAAATAAATAATATTATACCATATATTTGGATTAATTAGGATAAATATAATTACACGGTTTATAAAAAATGAATACCGTTAACTGTACACGACAATTCAAGTGTACTTGAACTGTACAATACAATACAAATAACATTGAAAATTTGACATTGAATTTGAATATGAATGCTGTACAATACAAATAACATTGAATTTGAATATGAATAGCATTCGACATTCAACATGAACATGAATACCATATAACTTTGAAGTATATAAATATTATACCATATATTAATATTATATGACATATTTGAATAAATATAATTATACCATATATTAATATTGTACCATATATTTGGATAAATATAATTACAGGATAAATACCATATTTTCATGTAACGTCCTGTAACAGTTTTTAAAGTGTTTTACATCAACGTCTTTTCTTCAGATTACCATTTGCAGGAGGATGAATGGATAAATACGACATTTTCATGTAATATCCTGTGTTTTATATCAACGTCTTTTCTTCGGATTATTCTTAATCTTTAGCATTTTATGGTCCTGTAATGTTCACATTCTAACACGTATTTTGAAATTGCAAAGGTTTAGCTTTAGGTTAAAATTAATTTCAAAGAGCTGTAATCGGTAACAGGTATAACGAATTTTGACGGTAAACAATGCTTAAATTATAAATCAGGAATTTCCAATAACCTACCTTTTATCATTTTAATTTAGTCAGTAAAATCTCTTTGGCTTCTTCAAAAGAGCTTAACAATCAAATCTGTTAACGTTTACAGTTTTAAATTTTGCTTAGAATATATATTTAAGCAAACGCGTCCTGTAATGTTCATATTTAAAATATGTGAAACAATCTAACGGTTCAGAATTGGTATTGATTAGCACATTTAAATTTTGGAAAATAATTTGAATGTTTACTGAAAAAACGTCACCAATAAGTAAGAGTCGATCGCTTGAAAGCAATCTGTAGATTGTTCTAAAAATGAAAAATAATTCAAGGGTAGAAACGACAAATCCACCGACCAACATATACTTTCCGTAAGATTGCAAACAGACAACTGCAGTGTCCACGTACGGTGTAATTTAGCAATTTCTATGGTTAAAATTGCTTCAAATATAAATTAACAATTTCCTATAAAGTACAGTTTTCTCATTTTCCTCCGGTTAGTAAAATCGCTTTTTCTTATGCAACGAGTTTGACCGAAAATAAGTTAACATTTACGGTTTAAAATTTTGCTTAAAATAAGCAAAATATACATTGATTTGTACTGTTTGTATTTAAAACATGAGAAACGATCTAATGGTTCAGATTTGGTATCGTTTAGCACTTATAAATTTTGGCAAATTCGCAAGCAAATTTATGCCTTTTTAAGATTTTTCTACTCTCAAATTTTCAAATAGATTCGGAATCAAGGATGAACTTGAGAAATTTTATACATTAAGCTCGCATGTCTAGCGATACAGTTTGCTGAATAGCAAACGCGTCTCTTGCCCTCGAAGCCAATTAGCTCCATGTTAAAAAATGCTTAAAAGGAACTTGAATGTTTGCAAAGATCAATAACGTCACCAATAAGTATCAGTGAAGCGCTTAAAAGCAATCGATAAATTGTTTTGTTCCGTGCTTACACCATGACTAAGGGAAAAACAAACTTCGCAAAAATTAAAAAAAACAAAACAATTCAAACCGTAGAAACTACAAATCCACCTACCAACTTATATCCACAGAAGATTGCAAACAGACAACTGCGGCGTCCATCCATTTTGACACATGTATAGCTTGAACTGCAGCAAGAAACTGCACGTGGCAACAAAAAAAAAAGGAAAAGAAAAAATTGCAGACACTCGTCTTTGACTTCTGCTGCTCTTAGTTTCTGTCCGCCGTAGATCCTTTCTTGATCGGATAAGAAATAGGTAAAAAGCACCGAAAGACCCTGAGAAATATAGTTACTTACTCAGAAGCAAGAAAACAGATGGTGTTAAAGGTTTGAAAAAAACAGAGAGAGACAGGAAGAGAAATAACATCAACCAGAAGCCTCTTCAAGCTTAACCCTGCAGAAGAAACAAAATCTCATGATCTATTAGGTATAAAATTTTTAAATGAAACGATTAAAGAAAAGACGCAAAAGACTAATCCTTTTGACGAACTTACTAATATGTCGGCTAGAGTAGCCCTAGAAGCAAAAACTTATGCTTCAAGAAACCCTAGGAAAACAAACCCTACAAATAAGGAAAAATTCATGCCTGGGAGCCCTCCAGCTTAGGAAGCACGACAAGATCTGGAATGAGAAATAAAGAAGCAGCTTGTGGCTATGAGAGATGAGGTACTGTATCTTAAGCGAGGGATGACAGAAAGAGAAGTGAGCACTCATATCTCTAAGCACACAAAACGTTTTGCATGGAGTTTATGGGTGCTCACTCTCTTCTGTCACCCTAATTCCAGCCCACATTCTCTGCACTTTCAAAAGGCAATAATACCATCAATGGCAAAAAAATTAAACCTTTCTACGGAGAAGTCTGTGGGAGATCCATCATCTGTTATCCTGTCACCCTATTTTACCGCTTTCCTCCTCTGCAACTTTCAAGGCATTGCCATTAATGGAAAGTTCCAGAATACAGACCCATGGTTTCTTCAAAATCAGACAGATGCAGAGCAGAACAAGCACATGGCTGTATATATAGCCCAATGACTGAAAATCTTAGCCATTATGATGGCACTTCTGACACTGACAGAGGGAGGAAATTACAAAAATTCCTGAAAAGAAAGAAAGTGTATTCTATTATGGCTACTGAGGTTGGGACCGCAGGGAATCAGTGCTGCGTTATTAGCGATATATTCGAAAAATTGACTGGGCAGTTGGACCATCATTACTGCTTTGATTTATCTCTCTGCGTTGCTTCTCCTTTTGTTTTGTTTTCTTGCTATTCTTTCCTGTATAGTCCATTATGTCGACAGCTGTAATCCGTCCCTCCCTTCCGACTAAACACCTTTTGATTCTTCTCCTACCATGGGCGATAGTCACCAACAACCCACTAGAGCTTTTGACTTGAAATTGTCCGCAAGAACTTCAAGCTCTAATTTTGCATGTGGTTATTGAGAATTATCTTAACATTATCCCAACAAAATGCTAATTTGTCCTGAAAACCTTAATTTCCCCTGCAGTGACGTGGGTTTTTTTAAAAAAATACATCAGATGGTGAAACAACAACGAAGGCCATATATCAGAGATATTTCAGTACTGATAAAATAGAGGTTGAAAGTTTTTTCAATGCAAGCATCATCGTGAGTCATTTCAGCCTCGGTCTCCTCCGCAGCGTGAAACAGTGGTGCTTTTCTTGCGGTTAGGAACTTCATTTGGTATGACCGAAAACAAAAAGTGCCGTCTTATAAACAAGTATTCTCTGATAAGCGGCAGAAACTTCCAAAATATTATCCCCATAAAACGCGTCCAGGGATCATACCCAGGATATCTATGGAATCAAAATTCAAAAGGAAAAAAAAAAGTAGGAATTCTTTTTGCATAGTTGCTGCCGACAAGTTTGATTCTGCGTAGGGAACCTTTACATGCCCTAGTCAAGCCGGGATAAGGACAAAACCCATCAATCCCACTGTGGAGATAGGCCACTATTGCCTACTAGGGCGTGAATCTGTGATATGCCTCGGAAGATAAACCGACCTTGAAAAAACCGTGCATTGACAAATGTGCCTGAATTTTCCCGAGGCTTCCTGTATCATCAATAATTTTCCATTTATTATCATTTAGTTATTTTGACAGACCGTTAAGCAGCACCATGAAATGCTGAAAACCTAACCCAGAAGCAAACACGATCCATGCCTCCATCCATCGCAGCTGCAGCCTTGCAGGTAAACGACAAAGCCAGTATGCTTGGCTGCATGCCCTGTACTTTCTGTAGCATATTCTATGCCTGTACGCCATTTTTGATTTTTCTAATAGCACGCCCTGTTGGCTCACTCTGTGCCTGTTGTTTTCCCGTTATAATCGCACTTACTTTTTCTTGTTCGGAATAAGCAAAATCTATCTTTTTCGGTTTTCCTGAGAAGGAATTGCTAAACAAGAAAAGGACCCATGAGCTTTTCCCCCGATGGTTCTTAATGGAGGAATGGAATAAACAAAGTTCATGCAATTCTTTTTTGCGACTTTCTTGTGGGCTTCTTTTGTCTTTTATTTTAATTGAAAATATTTAAAATATGGATTTTGTTACTCATGCATCATTCTAGGGAGACGTAGACTGTTCGTAGCAATTTCTTAAACCTGCATGAAAGCAGGAATACGCCGACACTACCTTTCTACCGGATCGGATCTGGACTTTCTTTCTTAATCCATTTTTTTTTTTTAAAAAAAAAGGAATGTATGTAGGAATTTAAGGGGACGTGTTTTTTCAGTTCTTTCATTAAATTATTAATGAACAGTTATCTTGTGGGCTTATGTTCACTTTGCTATATTCTTCCCCTGTGACGATAGAGATACGGATCTTTTTAGCACAAACTTTAACGCGAGCAGGATTCCTGCAGCCACACACTTTTATTAAATTCAAATTAATTTTATCTGTAAAGTTATATTTAAAGATTATTTATCCTTTGGTAACTGGTGATTAAATTTGTGATACGCTCTATTGATTTCTTGATGAAGTTTGCATATTACTGGCTGCAACTTGTATTTTACAGTAGGTTTAAAATGATTCTATCTATTATAGTCATGTAGACTCCCAATCAATGTAATAAAGTTTTTACCTTATTAATTTCATTAATTAGATGATGAAATGAATTATGCTTATTAATTTTTTGGTGTTATTGGAAATTATATAATCCTAGCCTTGTCCCAATAAAATAGAAATTAAAATATGAAAATGATTTATTTATTTATTTTTCCTGAAAGGACATCAGGCTGGTAGTACAACCTGGTTGGCAAGGTAGATGTGACCCACCCAATTGAGAGATGGATGTCTTTGACCACTATGCTACATGGTTGGTTGCAAGTTGAAAATATTTTTCCTGAAGGCTTAGACTAAATGGATCTATTGAGTCAATTCAATCTCAACAACCTTTTGCTTGTTTCTCAAGTAGTAATGTTGTAAGATGTAGATTCAAACTAAGCCACTTTAAAAGAGGTTAGGCTTTTACTCATTGGCCTTAATGTGACCATTGAGCCTGGATCATCCATTAAGGCAAGAGCTTGGACCATCACCCAAAAGCTCAATGCTCATCCTGTCAAGGCAAGATCTTGGAAAGTTCAATGGATAAGCAAAAGTCTAGCCTCTTTTGAGTGGCTATGCATAGGCTTGAACCCAAGTCTTACAACTTCAGAAACGAGCATCTCACCATCACTCAAATAAGGATTCCTCTTGAGTACAAATTTTATAATATAAAATCATATTGTAGCCATTGATTGGTGGCCCAAGTAGTTAGCTCATTGTCTTCTTAGATAAGAGGTTGCTAGTTCAAGTTATAGTTAAGGCTTTTGGTTTCCAACATCTTGAAAACCATAATGTTTATCAACATTTTGTTATTTAATTTCTAAAACATATTCTTAAATCCAATACCAAGTTTATTTAAAAAACCATCATTCAAAACTTGTAGTTAAATTATTCTAGGTTTCAAAACCCAAAAATATACCTACATTGCCAATGAGAAGTCACTCAAACCAAATTTCTAACACATATTAAAGTGTTTGTACAAATCAAAATAGTCACCAAGGCATAGATCACTTGGTTAAATCGCGTGGCTTGTGGTCTTGTAACTCACAAGTTAGATCTAGGGGCTAAGCTCAAAAGTAAAAATTTTAGTTTTAGTATAGTCAATGTATGTTCTACAAAAGTATTATAGAGAAAAAAAAAGAAAAAAAAAAGGTTTCAAGTTTTAAAACCAATCCATAACTTTGGGTTTCCAAATAAAAAGTTTTACCACTAAGTTAACAATAAGATGTTAACCTAGAAGCTCCAAGTTATAGGTTCAATTTTAGGAAGCACTATTGAGTTATATAGTTCTAATTTGACTATATGCCTTGGGGGTAAATATTTTAAAAGAAAGTTTCAAGTTTGACTCTCCCCTCTTGAACCTTCCAAAATTTCTGTTGTTTAAAACTACAACACAAAAAGTATTTTCTTTGAAAATGGATATATGATCTATGAGAAAAGTAAGCTCATTTCTACTTGGGATTTGTATCCTAAAATTTACAAGCTCAAAACTTGTAGATTATATTGAGATGTATGTGGATCCTACACATCACTTCCATACCTCATCCTTAAAAAAAAATCTCCTTGTATCACATGTTCCTATTATATACTATGTCAAGAAAAAGAACCCAATTTTGGTTTGGTTAATGATTTTTCCTTCTCTAAGATGAAGGGAAAAGCTACTAGATCAAATAGCATTCCTATAGAAGTTTGGAAAGTAATGGAAGATATAAAAGCCATGGCAAGTAAATATACAACATTATTTATATTAATTTTCATTAAGGAAATTTCTTATGTAAGACATGATTCTAACATACTTAATTCAAGCACATACTATGGGTAAAACCTTTTTTGTATTACATGTAACTACTCTATAATTATATAATTAAATGCTATAATGAGAAATCAAATAATGATTAAAAAATTACTAGTAGGTAAATATACATTATTTGTATTATTTGTTATGTAAGACCTAACCCTTCCATATTTAATTCAAGCATAGTGTATAGCTAAAACTTGAAGTCATAATTCTTACCTATACAACATAGTAGATGTGACTCACTATAAGAGTATGACAATAGTAAGGAGAGGCAAGTTTGGAATGCATAACTTGTGATTGTCATGACCACTATACTACACTATTGTTAACATTTTAAATATATGTATAATTGCATGAGGTTATCATTTAGAATGATGATAAGGTGCTTGTTTGTCTTACTAAAGTGTGTTTAAACAATGGTTTTTTTGCTTATTTGATAACCCTCCCATGACCTTAAGATGAAAATTAAGCTTTCTAATAATGACCCTTAATAGTAAATTGGTTAATAATTGATTATTCAAGTCACATGAACAAATAGGGTATGGTATTCTCTATGTACTCACAAATAAGTAATTGTGGATTGTGGGTAATGGGGGTGTTTTAAAAAAATGAAGAATAAGTAGAAAAATCAAAGTACATGATATCATTAACATACAACAAAACTCTTGAGTCCCAAATCACCATGAAAATGAGGATGAACTCAAGATGGCCTACATCTTAATTCTAATAGCACTTGCACATACAACATAAAGTCACAACATCCATTAGTTATTACTTAAAAGTGTAGTGAGTACACCTTGGGTAACATACACACATAATGACCCAAGATACAAACGGACACATCACAACATAACGTGATAATGTGACAGACAATACTACAAGAATACAACAAGAACTAATACTACACTATGCACATCTAACCCTATGCCTCTACTTTGAAGAGAAGCAGTAGTGTTCAAGGTGAAAACTAAAGCTCCAACAACCTACAAGAATTGTGATGTAGTTCACAAGCAATTGGAACAATGTAGTTCTATAAAAATTGTTATTAATGATTATAATACTATATTTTATAAAAATTGTTATTAAAGATTATGATAATATGTAAAAGGGATCATCAAGGCATGTTTTTTACACGTAGAAAAGATAATCTAAAGAAACACTCAAAGATTTGATTTACAAGCAATGGGTATTTACGAGTAATGATTCAAAGTCCAAGCGAACAACTCGGTCTTCCGGTATTCAATTCATCGCATGCTAGGTTTTGTTTCCTTGACCTCATTAACGTTTTCAGCAAACTCTAACCCCACACTTCATGATGTTGATACAAAAGTTACTTAGCAGAGCGCATACCTTCTACACGCTGTATTCCAACACTCTGTGCCTTCTTCATGATTTCTGTTGGAAATGGTCCGTGCAACTTCCTGCCTTGCTTTATTGACCATTCCTTCAAAAGAGGATGGATTCGGCAACAATAATTTTGATTATGAAAATCCACCGGCCCATGCCTCTACTGGTTGTCAAAGTTAAAGCATGATTCATGGAAACCGCATAGAAACGAATAGGCATTTTTAATCATGCTCATTCACAGGATTGGCTCAGAAAAATATCCTGCTTTTTGCATGCGAATGGGCCTTTTATTTGGGCTTAAGCTAGGACCACTCGAGGCATCCATTTGTTTTTCAGTAATTACGGATTCCCCATGAGACTCTGATCATGATTGGCCGGGGAGGATGCAGGTCTGCATAAAAATCAGAGCTACCTGCCAGATGTCGGCAATCCATTCAAAACTCCTGCCCAGGAAAAATAAAACAGGTATTCCCAGCCACAACTCGGGCAGAGCGTGCCCATAAAGCATGATTCATGCATTGCCTTTCACTGCTTCCCTATTTATGCTGCTTTCCCTGAATATCTGTTGCAGCAGCAGCAGCAGCAGCAATGGCAATGGCAACAGAGGAGTTGCAGCAGCAGGAGGTTGACAGAAGAGAGTGAGCATACATGAGATTCCTTGACAGCAAGTGAATTTGTCTTGAATGCTCACTCTTCTTTCTGTCATCCTGCAATTTTCTGCTCTCTTCTTTCATCTGCCATGTGCTCCTGCTACTGCTGCTATTTGCTTGCTGATTCAAGAAAAGAGGGTATTATTTCCATCCTTCCTAATTTTAGAACATTTCTTTCTTTATTATTTCCTTTCGGTCTCACTGCTGTCCCTGATTTCAGAGCTTTTCAAATTTAGGTTTTCATATTATATCATTGTTTCAAAATGCTAGCCATTTGTTCCGGCCGGCTGGGTTTTCTTTGTCCTATTGTCGCACTACTAGTCGAGTACTACTCTGCTCTGGCTCTCTAGCTAGGCCCAAACCTTCAGGATAATCACAAATTATTGTTGTCATCCTGGTCAACATCACCAAAATCAGCATCAAATTAAGGTTCTTCCTCCTTTTTGGGCTGTAAGGTTCAATGGCCTTTAACCAACGTCATCAGATTCATTATGAATTCGTTGATTTTAACAGCATCCACGAGCTACTGATAAATCGCTGCTGCTATGCTTGTGTTTTTTCCTTTCTTTTTTCCTTTTCGAATTTCACTTTGTTTTGGGTGAGTTTTTTGATCTGTTATGGCAGGTAAAAGCAGCTGGGATGCTTAGGCCTCTCGGCTTACACAGTTTTATTGTTCTGATTATTGCGAAGAAATAAAAAGGGGGTATTTGACCCTGCAGAAGCATGAACAGCATTGGAAGAAAGACGGGACAAGGCTTATTTGATTATTGATGACACTCTTTCACATGTACATATGACTGCTACTTGCTGTTATTGCCATGTAAATTTAGAAATTCGATTCAAGAAACAAACGGACGGCATAACATCATTTACAGTGTCGTGAAAATGGTGTCTGTTTCAATTTCAGTTTTAAGTAATTTCGCTCCTAGAAAAGTTTGTTCATCGTAGTTATCTTAGCTACCAGATTATGTAAATTTTCTTAGAAATTCAGATTCAGTTGTCTTTTACATTATATGAATGGTAAAAAAGTAAAAAGCGCAGAGGACAATTCAGGTCTTGTCGTCGGGACATGGGATCATTGAAGTTCACATTATAACAAATGGGGTAACAAAGAATTCAGAACTCATACGAAGTAAGCGGCTATTTAATGTTATATGGGAGATCCTTTTGTATTGTATTTACGAACTAAAAATATTACGTCAGTGATCGTTTCTATTTTTTCAGGATTTCTCTGAGCCTGCTGCCCAGAGGCTGCCCCATGCGGCTTCATTTTAAATTTTATTTAGTCTTTCGTGTTCAGTTCTGAGAAAGAAAACTTCTGACATTTCAGGACAAAGTGAAGAATTCAGAAAAGAATTCGGAAGTTATAATTGTAACATGGAAGCTGTGTCTGCGACAACACGTTATATGCTTTAGTTGGCGTGGAAACCACTGTACTGTGCCGGCTAAAGGGGTCATTAATTTCACCTTTTGGTTGGATTATCTCTTAATCCATTTACCAGATGGACCGACTTCGGTAGCCAACATTGACTAATGCAATACCAGAAGCATAAGAAACAGTACCGTTCATAATTGCAGCCTTGGCCTATGAAAGCTCACGGACGGTAGCAGCGCTACTGTTACATAGATGAATGTTTAGAAATGTGCATGATGGGGCCACTAAGGTATACATATAAACGATCTATTTGGTTAAACCTCCCTAGCAAACAAGGTTCTTTGCGGGATGTAACAAGCCTGACTTATGTTTTCCTTTGGTTTACCGTTGCATATATTTATAATTTCTATTTTCATTTCTTGTTAAAGTTTTCATTAAATTAATAAAGCAAGATTAGTTACATAGCAAAAGGGTTCTTCCCAAAATCTAATATGAATATCCTAAAAAGTGAGGGATAGTAAGTAAAAAAGCTTGCATATAGGGAGTATTGAAAGGACTCCTCTGTAGAGATATTACCCTAGTGGTAGGGCTCTTGATTTGGAAGCTCCAAGTTATGAATTTGGTTTTAGTGGGCAATTTTGAGTTATAAAGTTCTAATTTGACTATATGTCTTAGGGGTAAATATTGTTAAAAATAATAAATTATGTAGGGATATTAAAAATTCCATCATTTTTCATATTCAAATAAGAATCAACTTCTATCTACATTCCAAAGAGTAATAATCCTAGTTGATTATAGAGAAAATGGAAATTTTTGAAAAATTTGTTGCTAACCAGAACTTCTTTTATTAACATCACAATAAGGGCACATAAGATTATTAAAACCAAAATGATATAGGCTAAGACCTATAAGAAGAACTTGATGATAAGATATCTATTGTAATTCTATTTACTTAAATTAGGCATAGAGTAGCTTGGGACTAGTTTAATAGAGTTCTATTTCTATGAAGCAAAATGTTTTGCTTTAATTATAAATGATATGAAGAATACTACCAAGTGACAAGCATGTTTAATGCTCGACTATACATTCTATATGTAGATTGTGTTGTAATAGGTTTAATGTTCAGCCTAGTTATGTTATATTGTAGGCTGCTATCTTCTTAGTTATATTCATAGTAGCCTTGATTATATGGTTAAGTGTAATGAAGGCATATGATCAATGATATAAACATATGATCAATGAAACTCTTAAGTGTCAAGGACTACCACTTGGAGTAATGGTAAAGTGCTTGTTTCTTAAGTCATAAGACCTAGGTTCGAGCTTGGGTGTAGCTACTCAAAAGAGGTTAGTTTTCACTCATCCACAAATCCTCCTAGGACCCTGCCTTGGCAAGATGAGCATTCAGCTTATAGGTGATCATCCTTATATTCTAAATAAAGAACATTCCTCTATAATTCCTCTAATATATCATGTTAACTATATATCTTAAATATACCTATAGTTAAATTATTTCAAGTTCTAACACCCACTAAGTATAGACATTTAGGTTAGATTAAAGAAGATTAGTAGATTACAACTTAAAATGGACAAAAAGCTATCTAGAGCCTAGCCTTGGTAAGGTGACTTGAATGAGTGAGGTATTAGACCCCCCAAAAAAATTAGTAATATCTAACAAAATTTGGAGCACATCACATGCTTGACATTGTGTAAAAAAAATAAAAAAATAACATAGAAAAAGCTTTCCAATTTTAGGGATGTCTACTTAGGTATGCCACCTTAAAATTAATACTTTAAAAAATCAAGGGAAGAAAATTAATTATTATCAAGGAAGATGGTCCTAGTCATAATAATATTTATATCACTTTCAACATTCATGGTTAAACTTAAAATAAAAAGTGGATTCTAGGTAGAAAATTGTGATGAAATACCAATATTTGTAGAAAAAATAGATTCACTAGAAAATGGTGGCAAAAATTCTACATCATCATCACTTCATTGTTTAATGTTAATATTAGGTCAAGAATCTTTACTTTCAGCTATAACTCTTTTTTCAACACTAATTTTAATCTTTGAGTAACTTGTATTCTTCTTGATGATGTTGAAGATGATGGAATATCAATGCTTTTGTAGTTTTGACTTTAATTTTAATGATATCTTCAAAATATATTTTACCACGAGTCATGGTTTAAAATTTCTGGAGACTATGAGTCATGGTAATACAACATGACTCATACTAAGAATACCATGAACTTACCTGGTGTATAGAAATAGAGAAAAAATTCAAATTGTGGATACCACAACCATCCCATGAGTGTAGCATGAGTCATAATGAATTTACCCTATTAAAATGATCCACCATGAGGCAACCATGAGGTGTGGTTTAGGATTTGAAGTAGCCATGATTAAACCATGAGTCATGATTGATACCACACATAGACCACTAATCATGGTCAAGAGAAAATAAATTTCTATGACTCATGGTTAATTTTTGATATGTTCTTCGCAAAACCACAAATTAACCATGAGTTGTGATTAATTTAACTTTCTTAAAAATCTTATATGTATGAATTTTCCTCTAAGTACTCTATAGGATGGAATAATCATATCTCATAAATGAAGTTAAGATAAGTAGCAAAAATGTTTAAAATTGATTATGAATTTTCAACTTTTGTATTGGAACCAAAAACTTGTTAATTGACATTGATCTTGTACAAAAGTGAAATGAGAAAATATACTAAATTAATTGTAGAGTTATTTGATGTAGATGAGGTAATAAGAGTGTTTGCAAAGCTTAGGTAGAGTTGATATTGAAAGAGTTGAGATAAATTAATAAGAATTGGTGGAATATAAAAGGGTGAGATTAAAATAACAAGAATGTGATGATAAAGTGAGTTTTAGAATAGAAAAATTCATACAAAAGCTTTATTAACATAAAATCGAAAGTATTAAATGATGGAGAGATCCTTCAATTTAATGAAAAATAATGGGACCATACTAGGGAACATGAACCAACCTTGCCCCATTTCTTGAAACCTTTAAAAGAGTAGACAAATAGATAAATTAGGGCCATTTAAATGTATATCCACCCATTAATTCATAATAATTTGAAAAATTTGTTTGAATTCTCTATTTTGTCCCATTCCTATGCTAAAAGTTAGAAATAACATAACATAACATAACTTTAACTTCTAACATATAAATTATGAATAATGGTTTTTGATATCTTCATTGTCTTATCCTTTGAATGATGATGCCTTCTTGCATATCATACTAATGTCAATACTTGTTAGATTAGAAAAAATTTTCCTTACAAACTATTTATCAAGAGTAATTAATCCTTCTTGTAGTACAAGAAGATATATTCATATAAGCTTCTATCTTATATGGTTTTTTATTGCTATTTGACCATTCTTATTATTAAAATTAGATATCCCTTTGGATCAAATTTATAGCTTGTGAGTGTTTGGTGTTTTGTTAGTTGTTGATGCATAAATTTTGGTCACACCAACACTAGGAAAGAAAACTCGTTTTAGGAGACCATTGCCTAGGGCACCTCTCGTATGGGTACAAAAACCCAGGAATAGTTTGAGAGAGCTACATGGACTTTTGCAAATAATAAACTAGAAAGAAATCTAGAATTTAAATTAAATAATTGTCTTCAATACAATAGATAATTAAAAGAACTGAATTTTCCCTGGTCTCGCTAACATTGCTGGTCCATGACTGTTGATGGAATCCACTGCTGGGCAAGAAGACTGCGATCATCACAAGAGAGGGAGAGAGAGAGAGAAAGAGACTACCCACTATAGTCCACATAGGGCAACAACTGCAGTTCTCAAAGCCTGCTGTCTTTTTCCACCTTTTGTGCACCGTCGTAGAGAGGAAGATGGTTCACCCACGTTTGCACCACCGTGACAAGCTCCTGTCGTTGCCGAGAAGACTTGCAAGGATTCGATTTTGAGCTACTGGCTCCTGCCTTGGACCCTGCTCGAAGATCAACTAGAAGCCTATAAAGAAAATAAAAGAAAAGAGGAAACTGCTGCTTAGTGGAGAGGAAGCTGCCCCTTCAGAATGATAGCTAGAGCCTGTTTTGGGACTCCCTCCTCCCCTCCTCTAAGATCAACTAGAAGCCTGCAAAGAAAAGAAAAGAAAAGAGGAAACTGTTGCTTAGTGGAGAGGAAGCTGCCCCTCTAGACTGATAGCCAGAGCCTATTTTTGGAAACTCTCATCCCCCTCTCCTTTGATCCCTCCCTTAGACTCCATTTTATAGCTACTATGACCATCCATAATGATGTCTATGTTTCATGTAACGGCTACAAAAACCATCATCACTTGTTGTGTAATAATGCCTACATTCTCCAATTCAATGTCCACTTTTGTTCATAACTATCGTGACTTCCAAAATGTTTGTCAATAATGTCCATAACCACCATCATTAATGACTGTAATTGGCGTAACTTCCAAAACATTTGCCACTAATGCCCGTAACTGTCGCCATTAATGACCATAATTGCCTTTAACTTTCAAAACATTTGCCACTAATGTCTGTAACTGTTGCCATTAATGACCATAATTACCATAACTTCCAAAATGTTTGTAACCATTGCCATTAATGACCACCATCCAATAGTTAAAATTCCCACTACTTGCATGATTTTTATTGTGGTTATTAAGAGAGAGAAATAGAGACGTTGATAATCATGGCCCCATGCGAGCATGGGAGTGTTGACATCAACACTTAGCCCCCAAACTTTTAATTGCATGCTAGTGCAAGGAACAAGACCACAGAAATTTTTAAAGGAGATGCAATAGGTAGAGAATCACGAACATCACAAAACAAGCAAATGGAAACTTCAAAGTAAATTATATTAACCTAAACATGATTAAAATAACCAAATAATCAAAAGAGAACTAGACGTGGGCCACCCAAATCACACCATCTTATTTAATCAAACTATAAATATATAATTTTATTATCTTAACTACTTATATCTATATATAATTAAAATATATTTATGATTTATTTCCTAGTCTTCTTACAAAGTAAAAGCCAACAGCGTGTGGACTACTTTGACCACAAGACCCATACTAAACTTAATGAGGAGGACAAGCTCATATTAGATTGTGGCTAGTCACAACTTTTGGATTTTTCCTTGGAACTTTTTTTTTTTGGAAAATAGGTTCACAAGGAAAAATGGAGGTTAGGGTGAGGATAGCTGCCCAACCCCATCACACTTAAGAACTTATTACACTGCCAATGAACATGGTCCTCATTCCTTTTTTTTTTAATCTTTTTGAGGAAACTTTTCCTATGGTGTACTTCATTATTAAAGTAGGAATTCCAACACGAGTCTGGCCAATTAGCTGCATTGCCAGTGAACACGGTCCTCATTTCTCCCCTTTTTTTTTCTTTTGAGGAAACTTTGCCCATGGTGTAGTTCAAGCCTTGTGTATGTGCCTTTAATTACAATTTGATAGCATCATAGCAGGTCTCCTGGTTGGCTAAGGGTTCCCAAGTGAAGATGAACACACTTCACCCTATTGTTCACAGGGTAACCATGAATCATCACACTTGAGGGCTAGGGCTTATGAGAGGGAAAATGGGATTTTCCAAGGTCACCTAGTAATTATGGCTAACCCTTTTCCAACATCACCTATCCTACACTCACATGATCATGATGAGTACATGATAAGTTCGCACAAATCTCACGCTCCATAATCCAACATAACTATAGAAACTAAAACCTTGAAAAAGACTGGGAAGAATCAAAGCATTATTGAAATATATAGTACAAGAGAGATTTTATGTAATAGTAATAAGAAATATTATATAAAGCATTATACTCACATTATTTTCCAATGGTGCTTTGATGACCCAACGCCTAGTAACTCAAAAGATCATAATGATTATTAAAATCATATGCAAAGCAAAAATCAAAACAATATGCCAAGAAAGAAATGATGAAAATGCAAAGAAAATATGCAAATGCAACTATATACAAATGAAATGCATGGTAAAGGGGAAGAAAACATGCAACTATGAATCTACCAGGTGTCCACATGGGGTACCTGAGTAGAAATGCTTTGGATGGAATGCATCAAAATTTCTAGATGACTTATATCCTTGCAAAGTAGCAACCTTGAACATATTGGGGCCAATAATGTCTTTAATTCGAAATGGGCTTGACCACATAGGACAAAACTTACTTTGAAAATTTTCTTGGTCAAATGTTCTACCTTTTTTTGAGAGTAGGTCTCTGATATCAAAGACTTCACAAACATACTTCCGGTCAAGACATTGTTTAACAATTTTTCGATGCTTAAGATTACAAAAATCTAGGCCTAATATTAACTTGCTTAATCATTTTCTATAAAGTTTTTGTTTGATATAAGTTTCAATGATAGGTCTAGGTCTTGATGGGTCATCGAATATAGCCTTTCTAGGAGAATGTTCCATGGATGTGTCGTTAAAATTTAGCACACCTTTAAATGTTTTAAGATGTAGAGTTTTACTTACATCTTTATCTTCCCTAAAGGTGGTGGATCACTTAGATGAAATCCATCATGTTGTTGATAAGGTAAGGTATCTCCATAGATTTCTTCACCTTCTCTAGAACTTTGATAGGATTGGGTGGAATCTGCATGAGAGACAAGATTTATTTTTGTACTTCCACTCACATGTTCACTATGCTCAACCTCAATAACCCCAACATAAAGATTAGTGTTTCGATCTTTCAAAGATTAATTTTGTTGATCCAAGGTTGTAACTACTTGTTTGTAGAAGGGTTCTTGATAGGGATTAATAGCTCTGAGAAATTTGACCTAAAGAAGCCCCTAAACTTGGCTCCAAAAGTCCTAGATAGGAGCACACCATAGGTAGGTGACATGTCAACTACTAGGATATCTGTGTAACATGTGAATGTAGGGTATTGTTTAAGTTTCACTTTCACTCCTTTTAATGACCCTACTACAGGTACGTTGAACCCATCAAGTTGAATCACATTTTTCATTTGTGGTATCATTTGTGCCCCTAAAGTCTTACATACCTCAAGAGGCATGACACTAACAATTGCTCTAGAATCCATCAAACAATTGTGAACATTCTTTCCTAAAATAATTAGAGTTGTTAGGAAAGGAGGTTGGTCATTCTTGCTCATCATGGAATTGTTTGCATTGTGTATTGATAGTGTGTTAGGACTTTCCGTGAAGTGAACTTGCCTTTTGAGGATTGCTAATTTTTCTTTTCTAGTTTCAGGTGTATGAACTATGTTCTAAACTACCTTTTTTATTTCATTAAATTGTATAAGGTCATACATTGAGATGTTAGCTTTGGTTTTCTTCAAATCCTCAGCTAGATCATAAGTCTTAGGTATGTCTTTGACTTCTTGTTGAGGTGGAGTTCTTCTAAGTATAGAAGGTGGATTTGATTGTTGTGGAGCATTTACTTGTGATGACCCAATTTGGTTGTTTACATTTTTAGGCACTCTCTTGTTCGGAGGAGTGTAAGGGTCAGTCCTAGTTTGTTGTTGTGTGTTGTTCATGATGCCACTAAGTTTACGATAGTGAGCATTATGTGGGTTGGGGTTGCTTACCATAACTTGCTTCAATGAGGAAACCTCTTCATTTTCTATTTGATGAGGTACATTAAGGACCATAATAGGAGATTTCCCATTTTGTTGACCTTGGGTGTTGCATCATATAATGCTAAAAATTGTGGACAAGTCTTCTCAAAATGTTGCCTAGTGTTATGGAGGTGACAATAATTGTCATGACTGATGAATCAGGCTTTTTTGGTTGTATAGGATCCTTGTTGTTGTTTCGCTTTAGTTCAACTACTTCATTGGAAATTTTTTGAAGTGAAGTTAATATCTAGGTCATTTGATTATGAGTTTGAGTTGGGGGTTTAGTAGGATTAGGTACCTCGTTTGGGTTTATGATGGACTGAATTAAGGCCTTTGATTGATCCTCATTCAAACCAGTGTTAGATGGTAGGAATGGAGAAAATGTGGGACCTTGAAAATAGCTAGTTGTTGGTTGAGTCATTTGAAGGGGAACAGGAGTTTAGAACATAGTGTTGGTCATTGGGAAAGTTGGTAGAGGTAGAGAACTATGTTACATAGGATTGCTAATGCTCATCATTCCAAATTGGGTTTGAATGCTGTTCATAAGGGTAATTTGTTCTAGCACCATAGCTTTAGCCATTTCTCTCTGTATTTCTATTATGTTAGGGTCTGATCTAATGGCATAGGCAAAGAATGGGTCAATGGTAGAGAGGTAAAAGTTGAGGATGCCATCGGGTTGTGGATGCATCTCGCTTGGCACATAGGCCAATTAGTGAAGGAATCTTAGGTTGTAATGCCTAACATTTTCCCCAGGTAGCTTTCTTAAGCTAGTGAAGTTACTTGATACTATGGTAGGGCTTATGAATTTGTCAAATTGAGTCAAAAAATTATTTTTGAACTCCTGCCATGAGTTAACGAAGGCATTAGGAAGCATCAAAAACCATTGGATTGCTTTGGTTCTGAAAGTTGTCACAAATACCCTACATGCCACATCATTTTGGACAATGTTGTAGATTCCTAGTAAGGTTTCAAAACATTGTATATGTTGGCGGGCATCACTAGAAGGGTTTGTGGGGTCATAGAAAAAATTTATGTTCTGGAGTGACTTTGGGATGTCATGGTAGTTAGTAAAGTTGAAGGGGTTACTGACAAAGGGAGCCGGGGGTTGATTGGTTGCCATCCTAGTCCATGTTCTCCTAAGAATAAAACTTGGAAAGCGTAAGGTTCGTTGTTTCCTTAATGCGAAGAGACGAGTGATTGGTCGGTTAGAAGAAGAGGAGAGTTCACTCATAAAATAGAACTATAAAATATAATTGTTAGAATGAAACTATGAAATTGCATAAAAAGAAAAGAAAATATTGAAATAATATTTTTTTGGTAAAGAAAAACACTAAAATATGCTATATTTTTTTTTGAAAAGAAAAATAAATGTATAAAATTACAATACTTATAAAATTAAAAAGGCAAACAATAAAATGCAAAATTTTAGGAAAATAAACTTAAAATTATATAAAAAAATAAAACCACCTTATCTAACCCAGGACTAAGGTAAGGACCGCCAAAACTAAATTCGAAAATGGGATTGGGAAACAAGGATAAAAAAAAAACAAGGAAAGAGATTAAAGAAAAATGGGTGATGAGACCCGAAAGTTTTCAAGAAACAAACTTTCGAGAATAGGAAATAAAGGGCTCAAAATTTCTTTAAAATGATTTTTCAAGGCAATGGATAAAATTTTTTTTTTTAAAATAAAACAAGTTTGAAACAAGGAAAATGAAATTTTTAAAAAATAAAAAAAAAGGGACTGGAAAAAGATAGAAAATAAATATTTCAGAAAATGGGATAATAATGATCAGAGAAATGATAAGAAAATATAATAAATAAAAGGTTGGGGAAATGCCCTCCTTTTAGGGCCAAAAAGGTGTTGATGCATAAATTTTGGTCACACCAACATCGGGAAAGAAAACTCATTTTAGGAGACTATTGCCTAGGGCACCTTCTGTTGTATTGAAACCTAGGAATAGTCTTAGTTGGAGAGAGCTATGTGGCCTTTTGCAAATAATAAACTAGAAATAAATCTAGAATTTAAATTAAATAACTATCTTCAATACAATAGATAATTAAAAGAACTGAATTTTCTTTGGTTTTGCTGATGCTGCTAGTTCATGATTGCCAACGGTATCCACTACTAGGTAGGAAGACCATGATTGTCATGAGAGAGGGAGAGAGAGAGAGAAAGAGACTACCCACTGCAATCCACATAAGGCAGCAACTGCAGTTCTCAAAGCCTACCATCGTTTTCTACCTTTTGTGCACTGCCGTAGAGAGGAAGATTGTTCACCCATGTCTGCACCATTGTGATAAGCTCCTACTGTCACCGAGAAGACCCGCAAGGATCCAATTTTGAGCTACTGGCTCCTGCCTTGGACCCTCCTCGAAGATCAACTAGAAGCCTGTAAAGAAAAGAGAAAATTGCTACTTAGTGGAGAGGAAGTTTCCCCTTCAGAATGATAGCCAGAGCCTGTTTTGGGACTCCCTCCTCCCCTCCTCTAAGATCAACTAGAAGCCTGCAAAGAAAAGAAAAGAAAAGAGGAAACTATTGCTTAGTGGAGAGGAAGCTGCCCCTCTAGACTGATAGCCAGAGCTTATTTTTGGGAACTCTCCTCCTCCTTTCCTTTGATCCCTCCCTTAGACTCCATTTTATAGCTGTTGCAACCATCCATAATGATGTCTATGTTTCATGTAATGGCTACAAAAACCGCCATCACTTCTTGTGTAATAATTCCTACATTCTCCAATTAAGTGTCCACTTATGTCTGTAACTGTTGTAACTTCTAAAAAGTTTGCCACTAATGTCCGTAACCACCATCATTAATGACCGTAATTGTCGTAACTTCTGAAATGTTTGCCACTAATGTCCGTAACTACCATCATTAATGACCGTAATTGCCATAACTTCCAAAACATTTACCACTAATGTCTGTAACCATCGCCATTAATGACCATCACCCGACAGTTAAAATTCCCACTTGCATGATTGTTATTGTGGTTATTAATAAAGAGAAATAGAGACATTGATAATCATGGCCCCATGCGAGCATGGGAGTGTTGACATCAACATTGGTCTTGAGGGTTGCTTGTGAAGTTTTATGGTAAACGTTTTTTTAGTGAGGAATGATTTGAAGATGGAGAATACTAATGTTTCTCAAATTGTAGAGACTATGCAAGATTCTAAATATTTTAGTTTTGTTTTAGTATATCTAATGATTTATATGAATCTTTGTCAAAAGAAATCACTTCTTGATATATATTTCTATAGATTATTGGATTTATTCAATTGAATAAGGATTTTACATGGGTGATTTAGGCTATCCTTGAATACTATGAAATTAATGTTTTACATACCTACTATTTTTCTAAATATTTTTTTGCTTATTGAATTGATCAATTATGAAATGTTAAAGTAATCCTTGGATCTTAAAGTTTTTATACATCAATGTAATACTTTTATTACTTTGGAATGGAAAGTGGATTTTGATTTCTACATTTCACATTATTCTAAAATCTATTGTTGGATTAAATTAGAAAGTATTCCCCTTAACTTTCAAAGTGTTAAAAGTGAAATTATTTGCAGCATTGACACAATCCTCAAAATAGAGTGAAAAACATTACTAGATGGTGTACAACAGACACATTATTTTGTAGAGTTTGATTTATCAAAAAGGAAGATATAAATAAAACTCAATGCTAGTAATCAGTATGTTCCCTAGAAAGTTACATAGGATAATATGTGAGGATGTTGTACTATTGTTGTTGTAAAAGTCATATTATTGGAATCTATTCTTTTCTCAATTAAAAATTTATTTGTGATAAAAAAAATAGTCTTCCAAAATGGAAAATAATGGTAATTTTCACCAAGTGCAAATGAAATCTTCTTGAACAAGTTTCTAATCTCTTACTAATCCTTTTAATTTGAAGGTGATAGTAAAATTTCAATATCTAAAGAAAATTCCTCTTTAGAAAAAAACACATTTTTAATAGGGACTACTAATATAAATGCTAATGCAGCTAGATTTTTCATAGTGTAACACAAAAAGATGTGAATTGTAGATGCTAATTTCAATTTAAAAACTTCTACAATATCTCTCTCTCTCTACTTCTACAACTATTCTAAATGTTTTTTCATTAGGCAATGCTTTTTCATCTATTAGGAACATGGATTATGAGATAAATGCTAGGCTTGAAAAATTAAGGGTAGGAGCCTCCTCCCCCACATCTAAATGTTAGTTTTATTATAGAATGTTTGGGGCTCTCTGATAGCCCCTAAGCAAAGATTGTTAGGGAATATCTTTCAAATCAACATTTATCTCCAAATTTTCTTTTATTGTAAGAAATTAAGATTTCGGTGCATATTATTATTTTTGTTGGTAAATGCATTTTAAAAAACTACATTATTTTTCTCCTACTCATGAAGTTAATAAAGGAGGTATTGCTATTCTAATTTACAAAAAATAAAGAGGAAAAACTTTGAATTTTATCTCTAACAACCTTGGTAGAGTTATTTAGATTACTTGTCATAGTGAAAATGGAGACTTTAGACTTATAATATTTATGCTGTTAATAATTTAAATGATTAATCAAAGGTTTGGATATACCTTCTATCCCTACCTAAAGTTTTTTGAATTATTGGAGGTGATTTTAATATGGTTAAAAGAAATTTAGATAAACTTGATGGTCTTTTTTCTAATATCTTCTTAAGAAAAAAAGTTTGATGCAATTTTAAAGAAAAATATTGTCTTTTTGATATTAGATTTATTTCAACATCATTCAAATGATAAGCATTAAACTTAATGTAATTATTAGCAAGAAATGATAGAATTTAAGGTCACATTTGTGTACATGTTTGATGTTAGACTGGGAGTTTGTTCTTCATGTTTTATTTGGCAATTATACTTACCATTGTTTTGTACATGTTTTTTAATGGTGGTTTGATGTCTAAGGCTTTTATATGATCTTTAGCATCATTGTAGTCCAACATGTTTTGGAAGATGTACTCTGAGGCCTATGAAGATGACATCACTTAGTGCAACTTGGAGAACACTGGCTTGATTCAAAACGTGAAGGCCTCCTTTGAAGGAAGATTAAGAGATGAAGGAGTTGCATCCTAGAGCAGTAAGTATGGGACATGTACAAAAATTGGAGGCTGAATACAAGCTAAAAGATGTGCTGAAGATCATCCTTCACACCTGACACATCTTTAGTTCTGTAGGCTTGTGAGGGAACTCTTCTTGCCAATCATCATCCTTTGACCTCTATCTTCTCAAAGTGATAATTTATGTGTCTTGTGTCAAAGTATTTATACTATTATATTCCTCTGCATTGACCCTATCATGTGTCTAATCCTAGTCATTGTATCTTGAATGTTAAAGTGATGGGACTAGATTCATCTAGTCTTCGGTGAATGATGAAGCATCCAATCATAATTTGTATGTCAATTGTAAGTCTTAGATTTGGGAAGTGTTTTATATGCATTGTGTTTATAGTCTAGTGTGTTCAGTAGGGGTGGTTGACTTCCTAAGATGTATCCTTACACCCTAGGTCACATTCTAAGATTTCATGCATTATTTCAAGTCCCTTAGGTTAATTCTAGCTTCATTCAGATGCCCTATGATCCTTTTGGCATGCACCTTGACCCAAAAAGTGAAGTGTGATTCTTGGGTGAGGGGGTAATGTGTTGACTACCCTACATCAATGCATATATTACATTAGTGTAGGGGCACTAACACACCCATCTTGCAAGTTTGGTTTGCCTATCTTCACCTCTTGAGTGTCTTTGGTCTAGTTGCGTTGCATTGACAAGCCTCTATTAATATGAAGGCACTAATGAACACTTTTTAATCATACATAAAAACTATAAATACCCAAGGTGAGTTCTTCCACATAAAAAATTAATAGTTATTTATTCTATTGGAGCTTATGGCATCTAATTGTGTAAAGAGATCTTCCTCCCTTAAATAAGTTGATTCATTCCTTGTTTTGTGCATGTTTGGACTCATCGGTTATACAAGTGTAGCTAGACTTTGTCAGAATGCTATCTTACTTATGTAGCCTAGAATCATTTGGTTGATGTGAAGTTTAGTGTTTTTATGATGAATAAAGCTTAGGGCTTTTCCTCATTTTTGCTATTGATGCCTTAAACATTAAAATACCAAAAAATCATAAAACATTAAAATAAAAAAATATTTATTTAATTATTTTTTCATAAGTTGCAATTATTTGACATTATCTAAGGAGGTCATAATTGTATGGCATGGTTTTAAGCCTTTGAGGTTGTGACTAAGAGCTATTTTATTGATTTTTATGTGTGGTGTTGTACTTGTCCCTTGAGGGATTATGAAATGTGTGAGTGTGCATAAGCATTGCACTTATCCCCAAGAGTGATTGTAATGCATGTGTGTTTATTTTCATTTTGTTTTTTAAAATCATAAAACCCATAAAAAATCATAAAATATAAAATTATAAATTTCCTCCTATCTTGCCTTTCCACCATGACAACATGAGTTTGCATTGTATTATATGTATTATAATATCTTTTCTATTTCTTAAATGCAACCACATATATAAGTGTTCTTGGTAATTCATTCAACATTATCTTTGGAGCTACGATTGGATCACACTATGATTCAAATGATGTATCCTTGGTCTAAAATAATAGGACCTTTGTTAGTGAGGGATAAATTCTCATGTTTGCATATGTCAAAGATTCCAGTTGATGATCTAACACTTCATTCCCATAATTCTCATGCACCATTTGAAAATCCTCTTTTAATGAAAGAAAAGATGAACTATTAAAAAAATAAAAGAAAAAATGAATGAAATGATGAAATGAAATAAAGAAAAAATATGTATGAGTAAAAAAAGAAAAGAAAAGTTAAAAAGAGAATAAAAGAAAATAAAAAGAAGGAAAAGAAAAAGAAAGAAAAAAAATTAGAAATTAATAAAAGAAGAAGAGGTAATGGGAAGAGGGATGCTTTTTCAAGCTCTTTGGTCCATTTAAATTTGTGTTTTTATCATTGCAAACCAATTCTATAATTTCTCAAGTACGATCAAAATGAGTGGTTGGACTAATAATCATGTAAACTCTATTTGATGTTCAATGTATTAGATAGATCACTTGAATTTCATGTGTAATGGTGCAAGGAAATCTCTTGCCTCATCCTTACCCATGGTCATGAAGGCCTAGAAGTCTCTTTCTTAATGAACTTTGGTAATGTCAAATGCTTCTTCCACCCAATTCATAAATCCATTTGTTTCCACGGGTTATGATCATATAAATTGATCCAAACCATGACCATGCCAATCATTTCTTTGTCATGAAATTGTAATCATTGTTAGAATTGGGACTTGTTAGCATGACTATAGGGATCAATGAGATGTTTCTAGTAAAGCCATATTTGAGAAACCTATAGTGCATACATGCACAGAAGAAAGAAGATCAAACTGGAATCTTGACTTCTAGATGATTTGTAGCATGTTGTCTTAGTTCAAATTTACCAATGATTAGACCATGAAATAATCAAGGCTAGATGACATTGATAGTGGTAGGTGTAACCTTACACTTAGAAGGAGAACTTGGATATTTATTCCCATTGTGTAGATGAGTAGTGGTAAAGGGATACAATAGTAAATCTGTTATGGGATGTAGGACATGCTCATGTACTTTTGTGAGCTAACTGAATGGTTGGTTTGGAATTTGATTATATTACACTTTTATCTTCTCTCTCTTATTCATATTTCATTTTTTATCTACTTCATTCCATTCTTATCTATTGTTGCATGTGGTAGGAAGTTGATCAGGCAAAGTAGAGGATGAGAATTGACCATTTAAGGGGAAAAACTTGTGTTTGATTTTGATGCCTTATTGGTTGCTAAGAATCCATGGATGTCCTATCAATGGGTTTCATAATGGTAAGAAAGATAAGTGCTTGCTATTGGAAGGACCCACGTGTAAAACCTTGGTGGCTTGGCATTATGTGCAAGTGAACTCAAGATTATATCTTAGTAGTGGTGGTTATTGCATGACATAAAGTACTCGATTGGTCTTTCACTTGTATGGTTTTGATTCTATGAGTTTTAATGTTTGATCATGACAAACTATTTTCATCTTACCTCACTTATGGTTATTTTTTTGACCTTGGAGTACTTTATTTATCTCCTATTTTTCTAGCCCCTCTTTCCCAGTCCTTGGATTATGGGAATGAGAAAATTTAACATTATGATTAAAATCCCATGAGTTGGATGTCATCCAAGATAATATTTTAATGTTTTGGTCTTCCAATAGCTTTTATGACTATTTGGTTTAATCCTTAGTTGGATTCTTAGGATTTGGTGTGGTATGTATTGTGTAATTTTGGTGGTTATTTATATTACTTTTGCCTTATTTTTACTTAGCATGCATGCTTTGATTTCAAAGTTGTAATTATGTTTTTCTCATGCTCTTGAGGACTATACTTATCATTGTTGCTATGGCCATTTTTCCAATGGTAGTATAATACCTTGGGGATCTCACTTGATTTTTAGCATTTTCATAGCTAATCATGCTTAGGCAATTGTGAACCACTAGTCTTAAAAGAAGAGGATGAAAAATATCAATCATTAGATCCAATACTTGTACATGAGAGAACTCCCTTATGAGAGAAATTTGGAGGAGGTAGCCTTTCATGCTCTTAAACTTTTGGGTTGAGCATGTGTCCTACATGATCTTTTGAATGAGTATCAACAAAGTTGATAGGAGAGCATTTAAAGATGAAGGATGTCAAAGAAGATTTAGGTACAAATTATTCATAGTAGAGATTCATCCATGAGGCTAGGGTGACAAACCTTGAGGTACATCTATAGATATTTTACATGTCTGCACCCACTACTTCTAAGTTCTTTCTATTCCATGTAGGCATGTTAGGTGAATTATATCATGAGCCATCATCCCTTGGTACTTCTTAGTGAGGTGGCCTATATTGTAATGTAGTCATGATCTATATTATACATTTGTAATTCCTTTGAATTGAGCTTGTCATGCATATAATCCTTGTTTTTAATCTTAGATTTTGAAGCTATGGGACTAGTTTTACTTAGTCATGGAACAATGATGAGACATCTAGTAGCATTCTATATGTTTATTTTAATTCATGGATTTGAAAAGAGTTTCATGCACCCTATGTTTATAGTCTAGTATGTTTAGTCAAGGTTCTTAGTCTTTGAAGCTACATCCTTGTCCCTTGTGTCATAGTTCAAAGTTGTATGCATGATTCCAAGCTCCACGCAACATCATGTTTGAAGCTTATGACAGAATTATACTATGTTTCATATGATAAATCTCATTGATCAAAACTAGTGAGACCCTTATCAATCTTTGGTAGAGGAAATATGAAAAAATAAAGGAGGGCCTCTATCACATTTGAATACTTTGAGGATGGGACCCTACCATTTTTTTTTAGTTTATCACTAACTTATGAAAGGGAGGTGGCATGATGTTTATGAATGATTCTCCATGGGATAGGCAAAGGTTGTAGTACATGATCTCTAAGAGACCTTGAGTAATATTGTCCTAGAGGATGATTATGCATTTTACATGCCTTTAGAGCTATATTATAGTGGCTACAAATTCCATCATAAGGATAAGCTCAAAGACCAAATGGGGGAAGAGGAGACTTACTATATATTTTCATTTAACCATCTAGATAGAGAGGAGAATGATAAGAAACATAAGAAAGAAAAAGGTACAATCCACCATAAAGGTCCATGGTTAGGAACAACTCACCATAGTTTAGCTAAAATCCATGACATTGACATACTTTGTAGGTTCTAGTATTTGCACTTATTTAGATCATTTGGTAATGATGATGCTTCTTTATTTGACTAGGGTGATCATCATGAAATTAATGAAGCTATCCATATTCCATGAGGCATGTTTTTGATAGTTGCATCAAATGGATCAACATGGAGGATATCCCAACCTATAGAGAACTTGTCAATGATGATGTCCAAGTCCACATGCAAGAATTTGATAATGCTTTATTCTTGCAAAGGATTGGTAGTAATTGATAGAAGTTGCAGTTGTTTTCTCACACCTTCATTAAGCATGAGAAAACCTAGTACAAATAATTACCTCCCAAATTAATTCAAAAATGGATAGACATGGTTTACCTTTTTTATGCCAAATTTTAGATCTATGCTTAGATCTTAAACATATGGAAGTATATGATCTAATGGAGGTAAGAAGCTCATGAATCATTGGACATTGTCATGGAGAGGTACCTGAAAATAGACCACCACTATCCAAATCATGACTTAAGTCAAAGAGAACAGCTAATGCATATTGGTGGAGGCCTAAGATAGAGAACAAGGGAGTGCATAGACATGTACTTTATGGGTGAAGTACACAAAAAATTCATAGCTTAAATCAAAGTGCTTCTTGAAATCATTGTAAGAATGGAAGATAAATGATGAAAGTGACAATCAACCAAAGAGTACAATTGTAATCCCATGCATAAGAGGAAGGAAAAAGATATTAAAGACATAACTAAAACTCCCACTATAGTCAAGGTCTTAGTACATGATCAAGTCAAAGCTAAGAAGGCCTTGATAGACTTAATCCACAAGGTGAACTAGGTTTGGAAAGCAATGGGGGACAAGATGATAACTACCATTGAGGACATTGAGGATAAGGTGGTTGAAGCCATAGTGAAAGCAATTATATTTCTTGAACATAGAAAGAAGTATAATAACAAAGGTAAAGATAAGCTCTCATACTCTAAGAGCATCAAAGAAGATCTAGATGAGGATGTCTCATCCTCTAGTGATGAGGATCCTTGTGAATGCTATGTAGACCCTCATGACTCATAGTGTTGTCAATTCATGGATGACATGATTAGTAAAATGGGATGAGCTAGGATGCCTTTGAATTCCAATTTCATCAAGTGAGAAATAAGAAGGACTCCATACTTTGATAGATCATCATATCTTAAATATGTGTATTCGTAGCCCATGCAGTAGTATCGGTAGTGAAAAATTCCAAATCCTTAGGATGCATATTTATAAAAACTTCCTACTTCAATATAAAAATAGATGAAACTTTTCACCAATCCTCATTTTAATATATCTAGATATGTGTTCATTCATTTTCACAGATGACATCTTAACATTACCTACCTATGCCAACCAATCCTATCCTACAAGCTCCTCAATAGTAGCTTCTACTTCTTAGTCTCATGTAAGGTGGGATTCCTAGTTAACTACAACCAAGAGAAATAAAATTTTGTAATATTTCCTATTAGGCTGATTCTTATTCAATGTATGCTACTGGGTATTATTACTAAACACCTATTGATTTGGTTGTGGAGGAAAGTCTAAGGTCCAATGTCAAGAAATTTTATTGCAAGCACAAACATGAGCACTATAGGAATGAATCCACTCCATCCATTTCTTTCTATGAAGGGGATAATAATACAAGTAAGATGGGAGTGCACTACAGGGAGGTATGTGTGTCATTCCCTGAACATTGCCAAAATGTAACATCCACTTCAAGGAGAAGTTCTTTAAGAATTTCTTATAAATAAAACAATATGGTGCTAAATGGTAATGGTGTTGTAAGTATTAGTATGTTCAAGATAATCATACGGGTAGTAAAAAAGGGTCATCTACTTGAAAAGAAATAAAATCCCAATAGTTCCATGATGGAGATCTAAATTGATTAGAAGGATTATTACTTAGATCTTTTAGACTTTAGTTTGGAAGTTAACATCATTTCATTCAAGGAATACCTTGATTGGAGGCTTCCTCCTCTCAAGAGTATTAACATTTGGCTAGAGTTGTTACACTAATCCTACACATAACCTATGGGATAAGTAAATGATATAATGACAACATTGGTGATATGCTTGTGTCTTATAAACTTGGTAATTAAATTAAAGAAAAAAATGGGAGATATCTTCCCTATCATCATGGGAAGAGCTTCGTTGAGTACTATCGATGCTAGGTTAGCCTTCCAAGGCCTTCACCTTGAAATCAGTAGGAAAGATGAAACTAGAAAGACACATTACAAGTAGATCTTATGCAATTGTTTGTAGTCGTGTGATAAGCATGGTTATAACTACTATGTTATAGAATGTCTCTATGTTATTAGAGATGTAAATTACCTTAAAAAACATATGGCCTATGAATCCACAAATCAAATCTTGAAAAGACCACTTGATTCTCTTTCCCTATTTGATGCCAAATCATTTGGTCAGAAGTAGAAGATACAATGGAAACTATCATAGTGATATAGCATGATCTTAAATTTTGATGCACTTTTGATTTGTTCCAGAATCTTCCCACATCACTGTTGGAGTTTAAATCACTTTTAGAGTGCTTGAAGTACTTGTTCCTTATAGATGGTCATCTTGTTATCATGAATTACACTTTGATGACCATCCAAAAAATCAAGCTTAGAAAGGTAGTTAAGAAGTGGAGAAAATCCTTTACCTAGTTCCATGATGAGCTCATGGGAATAGAATCCTCTATCTATTAGCACTACATATATACAAACTCAAGCATTAGGCCTCAGTAGATACTTCCATAAAGACTTAATCCTAATATCAAGGACATGATGAAGATTGAAATTGTTCATCTCTTATAGGTTGGTTTCATTACATCCATTTCTAATAGTGAGTACATTAGTTTGACTATAGTGGTACTAAAAAAAGATAATGAATGAAGAGTTTGTATTAACTATAGGTTACTAAATGATGCCACATTTAGGAACCATTTCCCATTGTTATTTGTGGGCTCAGTATTATATAATATGTTTGGCCATCAGTACTAGAACTTCCTTAGTGGGTACTTTGGTTATAATCAAATTAGCATCATGATAGAGAATCAAGAAAAAACTACCTTCATCTATTCATGAAGAACCTTTACCTTCAAACAGATGCCCTTTGGATTATGTAGTGCACCCATCACATTCCTATGATTGGTGATGTCAATATGCCAAGATTACATTAGTAAGAGTATAAAGATCTTTATGAATGACTTTTCCATCAATGGAAAAATATTTCATGAGATCTTAGACAAGCTTGAAGCTATTCTATATCACTACTAGTAGGTGAACTTAAAGATAAAGTAGAAAAAAAAATACTTGATGATGATTAAGGATATTCTTTTTGGCTAAAAATTTTTTAAGAAGGGGATTGAGGTATATCTTGATAAGATATGCAATTGAGAATATGATCTATATTTTCATGACTATCAAAGAGATGCAATCTGTCCTTGGTCAAATAGGATATGTATGTAGATTCATTAAAGATTATTATAGAATATTCAAGCCTTTATTTGAGCTCATGAAAAAAGATGTTCTATTCCTACGAAGAAAAGAATGCAAAAATACCTTCCAATGTTTGAAGAATAGGCTAACCCAAACTCTGGTGTTGCAAAATCTTAACTAGGGAAAACCATTTCATATAATGATAGATGCTTATGACTTTGAATTGGGTATATACTTAATTTTTTTTGATGTAAAGAAGAGACCATAATACATCCATTGTACTAGTTGAAGCATTATGGGATCTCATTTGAACTACACCACCATAAAAAATGAGCTTATGACCATCATTTTTGCACTACAAAAATTTAGAACATTATGTTCTTGGGTGCAAAATCTTTATCCACATTGACCATAGTGCCACCTAGTTCCTCATGAATAAATTGGATGTTAGCTAGTGGATGATTCAATGGCTAGTTCTCTTGTACAAATTTAATTTCCACATGATTGATTATAAGGCTACTAAAAACATGGTGGCAAGTTATCTTTCATAGTTATGAATTGACAACAAAAAGGAAGGTATGCTTCTTAATGACTTTTTGGATGATCATATTTGTAAAGTTATTTTCAACTCAAAGAATAGACATGACTACCCATAATTTTTGGACATTCTTAACTACCTAATAATCCAAAAGATTCCTCTTGGATGGGGCAAATGAAAGATCCAATGATTTCAACACTAGGCAAATGCTTACTTGATTATCAAAGAGCATATTTACAATAGTTGTTCTTAGGGCCTCTTAAGGTGGTATGTTCCAAAAGAGATCTAAGGTATCATATTGGCTCATGTGCACCATGATATATGTGGTGGATATTATGCTAAAGAGAGAACCTTGATGAAGCTACTGATCATAGGCTATTTTTGTCCCATCATATTTCATGATGCTTAATACTCCATGGGCTACTATGATAAGTGCTAATGTGAGGAATGTATGTGTTATATCCACTTTGGATTTTTTGGCATAATTTAAATTTTTAGGTATATTTCATAGCTTCAATGACTTAAGTCATCTTCAAAAGTCCCAATTTTAACATCTTGCATTGTTAGGAACATTTTTCTAGTTATTATCTCCAGCATAGAAAAAAAATTCAATGTCTCACACCACTCTTGATATCATTTTTGGTTGCTTATCTTCTAAACTATAGTTTTGATGTTCAATATCATCTCCCACATTAATCTTGACTTAGCAGTTTTAACATCAGCTTTGATGTTCTTGATTTCCAATGTTATTATATCTTTTGGTGTCTAGTTTCATTCTTTTATATCAACTACATTTCAATGTCTGATATAGCCACATACATTAGTATCACTTATAAATTATGTTCTTGCACTAGAAAGTCGAATGAATCAATTAGACAAGAAACTATGGGTTACATGGAATGGAAGTGCTAGGATCATTATATAAGAACATGTAACACTGGGCAAAAAGCTAAAAAGAATCACTTTAAATAATAAAAGTAATAGTACAATATTAATTCATGAATAAAAATTCTCAATTCTCTCCATTCTATCTTCAATTTTATCTATCAATTCTCTATGCTATTATTGTTGATCATTCTCCATAGTCACCTAGTTATTGCCACTTTGATTCCACATTAATCTACATAAGTATGGCTTCATTTTGATAGTTGAAGTAACTTTTGGCTAATTAATGTGATCCATTGTAGATTGCATGAAGTCATAGATTTTCATTGTGGTTGTATTAAACATTCAATGAATAACTATTGTTAGCCACTACAAGTAGTAGCTATATCGAATAAGTCTTTAATGGTCAATTATTTAATTACCAATGGTTAGAAGTTTGAATAGCCCATATAGGTTTTGGGTTACATGACCTTTGATGAGTAGTGAAGTACCCCTACACTCAACCATAAGAATCACAAGTGTTTACGCATAATTCGATCAAATTTCGTGGATGGAACTAGTTGTGGCATCTAGATTGCTATGCTTTGATCACAGTTCATTGTCTTCCCACTTGGACTAGTGGTAGTTGTGTCACATATGGTTTATTCCAAAGTGAGGCATATGATGTTGTTCCTAATTCTATGCTACTCCTAAGAATGGTAAAGAGATAAATTAACTTAAAATACTAGACAATAAAAAGTAAAAATCTAACTAGCCTATGTGTGATGAGTATTCACACTAAATTGTCCATACACGTCTTGGACTTTGTGAGACTATTTTTGGGATCACCAAGTATACATCATTGGTTGTGCCAAAAAATACACTTATGGATTACCAAGTATCTACACATAAATGTTCATGATTAAGGCATACACATTCTGCTTAATAATTAGAATAGTAAATAGTAGTAAATGGAAACATTTAACTAGAGGAAGTAGTAAATAATTAAAAATTAAAAGAAACAATAATTTAAGTGGATGCTACAATGATGGGAGTAATCTTAATATTTATTGCTAGTCATGAAACATGTCCAAGTATGTCACACTTGAATAAATGTGTCGTACAATTACAAACATTACACTATGGACATTCACTATGAATAAAAAAATTTAAAGAGAAGAAACTAAAAACTAAAAATTATTTCCTACATGCTACTGACTACCCCCCATCCAAGAACCCAAGTATCATATTTATAGGAAAACCTAGATGAGGTGATGTTAGGTATTTGACATTGCTTATTGGCTTTGATGTTGGGTATGTGATGTCAGGGCTCTGACATTGCATATCTGACATTAGGGCCTAACAATGGTGTCTGATCATACCCTCATGATTGAATGAAAACTCATCCTCAAGTTAAAAAAATGAGAAAATAGTTCTTTACAAAATATTGGTGGGTATGGAATTATTGACTGACTCAAATAATGAACAAAATAATTTTTCTCTTTGCATGTTGTAGTGGTGCAGTACAAAAATGGGATGCATTATTACAAATTAAAACAAAAGAAAACTAGGAAGCTCATGTGGTGCCTGGAGGTGGTGGCTCTTCCATCGGTTGCTTCCCTTTGTCAACAAGTTGCTGAAATTTATAATGATTGAGAAAAGCCTACAACTTTTCTTCCTTCATCCTTGGGTCATGCACCATCTAGGCTATTGTGCTGATGTGTGTTGGTGCCAATACATCCCAAGAACATGGCAATTGTAGAAACATTTGATTCACCTTTGCATATCATGCTATGAATAGTTGTCATTCTTCCTCGAATGCCCTAGCTTTATCTCTGATCTTATGATAATTTGTTAATCTTTGAGCTAGGCTTAAGGCTACATATTTTTCTCCATGATAACTGGTCTTAACCACCTCTAACTCTAAGTTTTCCACCTACAGCTTTTGTAAAGCATCTTTCTGATCCACAAACTCTTTCTCATACAGGTGATCACCACTTATTCTTCTAGTTCAATCTATTTATATCCGAGTTGATCCTCAATAGTTGCTCTCGCAACTGGTGGATGCTTACTTTTAAGATGTTCTTTTGTTTTTCCATAGTGGTCAACCTGAAATTTTCTACAGTGAGCTACTTATTTTCCTCTTGGATGATGGTCAATGCCTTTTTATGCACATGATATTGTGCGTCTATAGTAGAGGCATTTCAAACCATCGTCTCCTTCTCTTGCTTAGTAGCGACTCTCTCCTTTGCTAGCTTGGTGAGCTCCTCTATCCTAAGTTGCTCTAGTTGGTTTGGCGCAAAAAAATAGGTAGGATCCCATCATTTGGCTCATAGGATAGCTAGCTCTTCTTGTAATCTTTGAATTTTGGCTACTGCATGTTTTACCCTAACTTCTTCCATTACCAAATTTTCTTTTATGGTGATGAGGTCTAATTGAGCTGTAGTGACATCATTGGGATGTCAAATAAAGTAGTCATTACTTGGCCCATCTGCAGTAATTGATCAAGCACATCCTTATGCACCGCAGGAGTCATTGAAGTCCCAGTCAATATTTGTGTATCTTTGGTTCCTACTAGCTCTATTGGGGCCATAAAAGGCACATTGAATGATTTTTTGATGTGATTGGTGATCACCTCTACTATGGTTACTAAATCTTGATGTTGTAGTACCATGACTGTGGCACCTTCTCCAGTTTCCAATGTAGATTGAAAGGATGTAGCATTTCCAAAGATTTGTCGTGACCATTGGGATTCTTCTCCTTCTAATTATATTGAGATCTCCCCCACGTTGGGTCAACTGATACGATGGGCCATATGACATTGTCCAGAAGAGCTTAGCCTTGTCCTCACTTCCCCAACTAACTATTTCAGTGATCCTTTGCAGATGGCTCATTGAAGGTCTATAATCTTGTGGTGGCTGCGGTGGTGGAGCTTGTGCTTGCAGAATTTGTTCAAGCTTGCATTGCATCTATGTTCATGGATTTTCCTCCTTCTCTGCTTCTTATTCCTCACCAAGATCCTCTCTTGGTGCTACAGTTTTCAAGAGTTCTATGAAGGAGGTATGTTGAGCCTTCTTAGGGATATCATTGGTATATCCTAGGATTCCAGTGTGCTTGTATAGCTTTCTAATTAAGTAGGGAAATGGAAGTGTTGGTCTCTTTAACTTTGTTTCTTTAAACCACCATTGAATTTTTGTAAAGTAATACTGGAAAGGATTGGCTACAACTTTACCCATTAAAATGACACTTCCCCAAGCTACATAGATGGAAATTCAATTGAGCTCTTTTGTGAGAAATAGATGGTAAGTCTCAATGTTGAAATAGATTTTCTTCTCTAGAGTCATTTCATTGTACATGTTTTCCTCCTTGCTATATGCCCATCTTAGGCATACTTTCTTTGTTTCATGGTTGGATTTGGTTGACAGGTGAGCAACCTTAGCCCCTTAATTAGATAGGTTGAGAGCTATAATAATGTCCTTAACTGAATAAGAGACTATCACCCTATAGATGTTAACAATGGTGCCCTCATCCTTATTATGCTAGAATTGATAGGTTTTGCCCAGGTACCATTTGCCACCATTTGACAAAATGGACCATAATGGGGATACCTTGAGCTACGTCTAAACTACTTCTAGAGTAAACTCCATAAATGGGTTGAAGTTCATTTCCATAATGATTGAAGCCAATGTGGACTTCTCTAAGGTGGCAATAAGGTAGTCAAGGGGCAACATGAGACGTTGTGCTTATTTGGGGGCTGGTAGTTCTACTACCTCTTCTTGGACCAATTGCTTAGTAGTATGGGCCTCTTGGTGAATATTGAAGGACTAGGCCTCCTACTTAGCATGTTTCACTTATTTACCTTGCTGATTGCGGCCACCATGTGGGCACTTAGTGAATCTTTGTGAAGGTTCACCTTGAGCACCTCTTTTTGGGGCCATCTACAATTAAGCACAAACCAAGTGTTACCAAGGTTATGTTTGTTATCATTAATCGATAGTTCATAATGCATATGATTGTAGGGCTAGGAAAATTTTCAAGAAAAATCCCCAAAAGTATCTATCTCCTTTTATGACCCTTCACAACCAATTCTTTTTTCATTAAATGTGGCTTATAATAATGGTTTGTGGGTTGGAAAAATTGGATTTTTAGCATTAACATGAGTGATTTTTCATTATAACTCTTATGTTTTTCAACATTCTTACCCTTATGTTACCTTCTAGGTGATAGCAAATTTCAGTAAGTCAGTGCAAGGTTTACATGCAAGCACCCCCATGACTAAAGTCAAACACTCTAGGTTCAAATAGATTCAAATGGCATAGAAATCAAAGCATTAGAGAGCTAAATATCACAAAAGGAAGGTGATGAGTGTGTAGAGCTCTAAGTCGTAAGAAAAAATTTTAACAACTCCCCTAGTAACAAATGATGGAAATCAAGTTCAAGTGCTACAGGGGGGTGGGGAGGTAATATATTTATACTTTTTGTGAGACCCGATGTTAGGTACACGACATCGAGGTCCAAAAATTTTCATTTGATGGGGTGAATAAACATGAAAAATAAAGCTTTGGGATTCGATGGAAGGTTTGAAGGTAAGTTTATCATTCCAGGGTAAGTGAAAATCTATTTTGAGGCACTGGAAGTATGATAAGGTATAGTTGTTGACATGGAAAACATGAGAATGGGTAAGAAAAAGGCATTGAAATTGAAGTTGTTGGATAGATTAGTTTCATGATAAGGGAAACTATAAAATATAACAAATTAACTACTTGGAAGGTGAAAAATGATGTGATGATGTTAAAGATGTACAAGTCACAAAAGTTACATAAGTAGGTCCTCCCTAGAGTAGGCTCTAGCTTATGATGCCATTGTGTAACCACACCTATAAATGTCTATAGGCACTAAAGTGGTTCAATGAAATGCATACCTATGAAAGAAAACACACATGTTAAAACCACCGAATTGAGATAATATTCCTATGTTACACAAAACCACAAGTTATAATTATTTGGATAATGAGGCGAGATGGATGATAGAAAAGATTGCAAAATTTTGGGACATTAGGTCTTATCATGGTCACAATGAAACCTCGTGTATTATTAATGGTTAAATAACCATGTGTCCTTCTTTCCAAGATTCAAACCAAGTTCAAACCAAATTGCAATGACATTGCATTATTTCATCACATCAGTGGACAACCATAAGAATATTAGAGTCGCAAGGAGTAACATCACTTGGTGTTTTGTCCAAGGGAGGAGCTTTATTATGGCACACTTATTATATATATATATATATATTTCTTTTTTGATTTTTTTTTTCAAAAAATTTGAGAAGTCACCAACCTTCATGCATGGGTACATGTCTTTCCAGTGGAACCTATAGAAGTTTATTTAGTACCATTATAAGTTGCTCTTACTCCCATTTCTCATTAGATCTACAAGGATATTGTTACAACCTTAGCAACATGATAGAACATATAGAAGTGGATAAAGAGAATCCACGAATCCCCTTGATGTCACACCCTTGACATTCCACCTTGGTTTTGCACTCTTCTATCCAGACACAATGATTATAAAGTTATTATTAGTTTGGATGATGGAAAAGATTACCATTATGACTAGGGAAAGAACCTCTTATTAATGGAATGAAGAGATGGATGACGTGGTCTCAATGTTAGAATAATCAGTCCCTTATGACTTGAAAACATAGAGAAAACATCACATCAATGGGAAACATGATCAATTTATTCACAAGTGAGATTACAAAAGAAAATAAAAACAACAACTAGAAGAAATTGGAAGAAATAGGAAAAATTGGATCAAGAAATAGGAAAATGACAAAAAATTGTAAAACAAAAAGATAAAAAGAACTTAAGAATCCTAAAGATTAGGATGGGAGATAACCCCCACAACTAAACATTTGGCTGTGGCAAGGATTAATAAGTAGATTAGTAATATCCATGCATGTATGAAATGTTGGGAACCTTTCATGCCCCAGCCACTAGGTTCTTATTGGTGGTGTGGTGATTGGGTAGAAAAATTGGTGATCACACACTAAAACACCATAAAAATTTCGAGGCCTTGACGATTCAGCAAAATCTAGCAATTCAGGCAAGGAGTCGCGACAAGGTGCAGCATAGTATAATTAAATTTCAGAAGACAGAACAAAATGATGGGTGCACGGCGGCAAACCTTCAACTTTGCGAGTTTTCTATGTTTCAAAAATCTTAACGATTAGCATACTACGTTGCATTACGCAACATAGCGTAACGCCGCGTTACGCAGCGTAATGTCAAAGGTAGTCCACCGCAACATCAAAGATGGAAAACATTCAAGACTTCGATGACCCAGCAAAAATCTCAAGGCTTAGACAATGATCTGCAGCATGCCGTGTATTTCAGTAGGTTTTCTTTCTCGGTTAAGGGGCCTATTACGCTACCTCAAAAGGATTGATCAGAAACAGAGGAAGCACGGCGACAACACTTCCATTTTTTGCAGGTTCACAATTTTACGCTGAATTACGCTATGAGGCGTAATTTAGCATGATGCAGCGTAATCTAGCATGGTGCAGCATAATACAAACAAAGATAAAAGTAGTATAATACGAGCATCAGCAGTTCATACGTCACGATACGCTCTCTAGCGTATCACAGCATAATCAAAGAACAGCCTATCGCCAAAGCCCAAACAAGGGTGGTTTACGACGCGCTACGTAGTGTGGCGCCGCAAGCTTTAGCAACAAACACATCAGGTCAATAGAATTATGCAGGTTCAGGACACGCATCATCTAAACCACGTTTTTCTCCTGACCCTAATCTTATAAATACTCCAGTTGACAAAGATCAAAGGGTTGGGAAAATTTTCTCTAGAGATTAACAAATCTTCTCTATGGGTGATTTTTTAGCAATGTTTGGAAACTTTTAGCAAGGATTGACAAGAGAGCAAAGAGGATCAGTAATTGCAAGAGTATTGAAGACAATTGGTAAGAACCTTTGGTCAGAAATAGCTGTTTGATGGACATTCTGCTTCAGGACCAACCTCCTTATACCCAGATCCGCCAGAACAAGGTAGATCAACCTTTGCTTGCTTCATCTTTGAACAGCCTTCTTGTTGTTGGCGTGTACTTCGCTTAAATCGAAGTCTTCTTGTAATCATTGTATTTAATATATTTGGTTCATGAGTTAAATCCCAGATCTTGGGATTGCCTGTGTTCTAAATCTGATCTCTTGTCTTTTATTCATACGAATCTCGCAAACCACTTTAAATCGATTACATCATTTTCAATTATCTTTGAAGTTAACAATATTACATTTTCTCATAAAGAACCATCATTTTGTCATCCAAATATCACAAAATTTTTTACTGATAAAGTAAGTCCCTGTTTGACCGACAAGATCATTCAGGGCACCTTGGATTCATTTTCTCTCCAGCATGGTCCTGGCACAGATCCGGGGTTAGAACTGTGTACATGGACTTTCGTTCGGTATTTCCAGCGATTGACTTTTTCCATCGTTATAGTTTTTTGGTGCTAGAAGGAGGGTCTTCATATCTGATCTGCATTTTACGGGTAGTCTTGTAAGCTGTCTGTATCCATTTTCAATCAACGTAAACGTAATACCTCCAAGGTTGTTTACGAGATTGTGTGGTGCAGATCGGTTGCTTCGACGATTCCTTTGAAATCCTACGAGATAGAAAGCCCTGATTATTATCTTAGTTTGCCTTTGCCCTTTCGATCTTTACCCTTATTGTCATTATTTCTGAATCGCGTATAAAATGGTTACGTCAACCATAGCTATTGACACTACCAACCTAGAGAACCCTTGGACCATGCAAGTTACACTTCCTGTGGTCGAGCTACCAACTAGTCCAGTGTGATCACGCTGCTCCCTCAGGCTGCAAAACAAGGAGCTTGAAGGATATGCTCAATGCAGGGAACACTACAATTTTCTCTATGCTAAGCTAGCGGCAAACCTGCCCATGTATCTGCAAGAATTTGAGGAAAAACAAGAGTACGAGTTCATGTACTACAATGGGAAGGAATTTATTCCTTCACCTAATGCCACTATGCCCTTGATAGACCAACAAAAGTGGATCCTAGATTAAATGCTAATGGCAAAGACATCTCCAGAACAACTAGAGGTGTTGTTCTGTGATGAAATGCTTCATGACGGGAAAGACGATCTAGAATCTTACTCTAAAGGAGGCAGTCATGCTAATTTCACCATGGCCCCTCCCTCCACGATGTCCCGCGTAAATCTGTTGTTCATGGTTACCATGCTCTTGACATTATCGAATATTAATCGAGTCCCGCACTCACCACACCTACATTTTCTCTCTCCGACTATCTTCCCGGGAGACGATCCCTCACAAATCATTCCCCAACAGGTGCAATTACCTAATCCACCTCATCGTACACCTACGCCTGTGTCACCGCATGTGCACGCGATACCTACGTCGTAATTACCTACAACACCTACCTTCATCCCGACCCACACGATAGAGCCTGCCACTACAGCATGGTGGGTTCCAAACATGCCACTCATTGTACATCCTGCGCAAATGCCCCGTCATCCCCATCATCAAAGACATGCCCCACAAGCGCTAAACCCAGTTATAGGATCATTGTCGGTGCCCCCGGTTACACAAAAAACGTATCCAATAGTGCAACCAACGGTGGTCGCCCCATCCACACCAACTACTGGATGGTAGATGCCACAAACAGCAACACCTGCAAGGACCATCCACTAGCACCGACCATCAACCAAGCTGCCGCCTCTGTTGCACCACTCGGTGTGGCCCCTCCTGCCATTCCACAAACGACCTCGTCGTCTACAAGTCTAGACCAAGCCTTCCAGCTCATTTAGACCCTTACAAAAGAGGTCAAGCGTCTCAATGCTGCTAGTTTTGACACAATACAAGTCATGGATTTCTACCATGACGATCCTATTAGTCCAATAGTCCCTGTCTTATCATTTCCACCTGGGATGCCCCTTCCCCATTTCACAAAATACAATGGGGAAGGTAATCGCAATGCCCACCTCTTCACTTTCAGGTTAGAGTCCTTATTGCTACAACAATGGCCGCATACTATAATCCGTGTCTTTGCTATGTCCTTAACGGGTAAAGCTTTGGACTGGTATCGAGCACTTCCACGCGCTTCCATTTCAGCTTTGGAAGAGCTGATAACCCAGTTTGTGACTCGTTTTAAGTACAACCTGAAGCTGGAAGTCACGCTAGACTAGCTCATGGGAGTCAGGAAAGACCTGCTCAAGTCGGTCCAAAAGTTTATATAGTGTTGGAGTGCCACCTTGAACGAAATCCGCGAACCCATCGCGGAGGTCCATCTACTGGCAATCTTCAAGGGAGTGGTCAATGACTTTATCAAGTCTAAGCTGTACTACCTCACTCCCCATTCCCTTAGCCAAGCCTTTGCTCAGACCAAGAGCATCTAGGATGCAGCGGAGGCTAGTAAGGATCTAGCATATGTGGTCTACAAGAATGTCCATAGTAAGGATAAGGATAAAGGAAAAGCCATGACAACGACAGTAGCAGCAGTTGTTGAGGAGGCCAAGAAGAAAAACAAAAACAACAAGAAAACTACTGCGGAGCCTGCTGAGCTAACAACTAGCTCAAATGGCACCAATCAAGAAGCTCCTTCCGCCCCTGAAGCACATCCACAACCAAGGACAAAATTTGAGCATAAGGACCACTCAAATTACACAACTCTACCTGTGAAGCCTTTAGAACTTCTGAAGCAATTACTGGGAACCAGTCATATTCGACACAAGGCGGTGTTTGAGGAGGCTCTGAAATGTCATAGGTGCCATTGTGAGTTACTCAAGAACCCCTCCTTGGCCCAACCTAATGAACCACTAGTTCCCAAGAACTTTAAGCTAGACTGATTCTACGACTACCATCAATTGTGTGGTCATGACACAGATTACTATTGGGCATTGAAAGATGACATTCAACGTATGATCGATCAAGGTGACCTGATCTTAGATAGCAGTAGTCCAGCTCACCTAGAAAACCAAGACATGCATGTGTACCAAGACCCATTAAATGCAAATAACGGAGGGTACAAAATTAACATGATAGGAGCAGAGAGTGATAATCGGGCATAGCCGAAACAGCCTTTCATGTTGCGAACGCATCCTCGCTCTCCCCGAATAGTAGATCCATCAGCATTGACAAGTGGTGCTCCAAGGCAACCTTTTATCCACTGAGCCCCTTCTCAGAACATTTCTAGACAGCCCACTATCGATCAAGCCGCAGCTTAACCCACGTCTACACCTAAGGCACCCTTTGTCATCAGGGTGCGAAAATCGTCAATCGCCGCTCTTGAGTAGAGGAAAACCTCCAAGTCAACCTCTTGATTCAAACTTAACGAAAAAGGAGAAGGAGGTATGATAGCTGGTACAGCCAAGGGCCATCTCACGTTGGGGTTTCCCAAGCCTAAACCCCTCGCTTCTATACCCTTGGCCCCATTTTCTAAAAACGACAAAGTTACGAAAAAGCAACCATCCCCTCCTAGCCAAAAGAAACACAACCCTTGACCAAATGTCACTCCTCCCCGAGAAATTCATCTCTTAGGGCGAATGGAAGAGAAAAAGGGTGATAGGCAGCCAGATCATGGGCAGGATCTCTTCGATGCCTTTACGCAAGTCAAACAGGCTCTAAAACAAAAAAAATACAACATTGAGCCTTTATGACTTACTCATGACGTGACAGAAACATCGTGAGGCTATGGTTCATATGTTAACGTCCATACCCGTGGACGAAAGCCTGCCAGTGGATGAAGAAGTGATTCATTCCATTATGCTTCCTCTCGCAGCTAAGAAGCCTAGGCCTTCCCTATTGATCTTTCACGAAGAATCCATTAAGGATGACCCAGAAAAGGGTCAGGTGACAACGGTGTCCATGTTCATCACCATCTGGGTTAGCCAACATTGGATCCGGAGAGTGCATGTAGATGATGGGGTGGCTACTAATGTCATCCCATATCCCATAGTGGATAAGCTAGGCTTGATCGATCAGATCAATCCTACGACAACGTCGTGTCTAAAGTCGTTCAATGGGGCACGAGTGCAAGTCAAAGGGATTGTTCACATCAACTTTGTGGCAGGGGAGCAGTTCCCCACAGATGCAACGTTTATTGTCGTTGAAGAGATGCCTGTCTTCAACTTGATCCTGGGGAGGTCTTGGTTGGTTCAACTGAGGATAGTTTCATCACCTATCCATCAGGAGATCCATTTGCCCTATGCAGGAGGAGAAGTGATCATCCACGGTGATGAAATAACCCCTTAGGCTGTTAACAACATAGAAACAGAACAGGGGTTAGAAATCAAAATGCCTGAAGATCAGTCCCCTGTCCAAATACTCGAACAAGCCGAAGTAGTGGCCGATGATACCCTAACTTGGGCTGAACTACCATTCCAAGAGGAAGATTGTGACATGAAGGAAAAGGATCATAAATCCCCTCACCTTTATGCGTCACCAAAAATAAAAGCAATCAGGAAGCAATTACAGACTTAGCAAGTAAACCGGGTTATCTAACTACCATGCAGTTTATGTGTACTTTTTCATCAGTTATCCTATTTTTTCTTTACAAACATTAATCACATTTACGCATATATCTTTACGCTCCACCAACTATTCTCATTTACGCTTATGCTTATTTTTTACACTTCCACCAGTTGTCTTTGTTACTCTTAACTTTATCTAAAACTAATCATGTATGCTTTACGCTTAAATTACCCATGGCCTGAAATGGCCTAAAACTAATTGCAGCATGCAAGGGCTTAAAACTGGCAACTTGGTGTTATTTATTTTATTCTTTTGCACATATGTCCAGGGCCCAACATGTCCTTAAACTATCCAGGGCTCGAAATGGCCTTAAACTATCCAGGGCCCGAAATGACCTTAAACTAGCCATGGCCTACAATGACCTTAAACTACCTGTTTAAATCACAGTTTATGCTTGAACTAGTCAAAGGCCTGAAATGGCCTAAAACTAGTTATCTTATTTACGCTTTGCACCTGAATTATCTAGTAGCCTGCAATGAATTTAAACTAGTAACTTCATTTGCGCTACACGCTTAAAATTATCTGCCATTTCTCATAGCATCAAAACCTATTTATTTATGCTTTGCATAAAACAAAAATAGCAAAAGAACATTAACTCAGACCAAATTTGCATTAAAGTGTCAAAGAAAAATATTGTCTTTCATTTCGTCCCATCATAAAAAACGAACTGTGGCTAGTACAGCCACACTATGCATCTCCTTTGTCCCCACTGTCACCCGTATCCCTCAGCTCAATCTCCACTCCAAGAAAATCATCCTCATAGGGGCCACCTTTTTTAGGTGGAATTTCTTCGTGAAAGTGGCCCTCCCTGCCAGGCTCTTTTGTATGAGGTTGTTAGCCACGGCGTTGATCATCACCATTATGCTCTATCCCCTGCAGACCCTCTTTGTGAGGACCATTATCTGCGTTATGTTCGTCTCGCTGAGGAACCTCCTCAGGTCGTTCCTGCAATTAGACATAACACGCACATTAACATCGCTATCAAAACTAGGTATGAAAAAAAGCATAATAGAACAACAACTCACTTGTGACGGTCTTGCATCAGTAGAAAATGGGATTTGTTCTAAGCCAACCCACAGATATTGCATAATTTCGTCCTTGGTAAACTCAGACCAAACCCCATCTCCTAGATTAGCTCCGGCCTTGACCTTCCCTTTCTCCATAGGAGTCCTTCGGGGTGGTTTAGGAAAGAAGGAAGGGACGGTTTTCTTCCCCCAGGAAGAGTCATTTCCCTTTCTGGGGAGGCACTTACCGTCACTTGCTCTTGGAACTTTTCAAATGCACTGGAAGCACCAATAATGTCGAGGAATAGTCAAAGAGACTGAGCCTCGATGGTAGAGTCCCTGTAATGTTGATGATAGGCAGTGCATTCCCACTTATAGACATATTTGTGATCTTTTTACGTCTGCCCCCATTCTTGCACACTTGCGCTAAAGTCCTTCCAGTCTTGATTTTTTTGAGCAGGAGATCCATTTGCATCCACTGCTTGACTAGTTCATAGTTGGTCTGGACACTGTTTCAGACGATCGTCCAATAACGGGCATATTCTACAACAGCCATCTACCAGTCCTTGTTGCTCGTCCCCTGAGCTTGCAAGAATTCATTCCATGACCTCAAATCTCCCACTTCATCACCTAGAGCCACCCTCTCCTTCTTTGACCTTTGCAGTCTCTTCCAAAGGTCTTTGTTTATGCTTTGACATTCCCATAAGGAGCGAGTCGAGCGTATAGCACATTTACGCATCTCGTCGTAAATGCTGCGCGGTACGACGGTCACTTCCAATGAGGGTTCGGTGGTGTCTAGATCAATAGGCTCCGACAGATCCCATTTGAGTCAAGCTCCTAATAACATAAAATGGTGGTTAGGCATAATTAGGTAACATAATACCATAATGGAACAACTTCTGCGTAATGATCATGGTGTACCCTCTTCAGGATCGATTTGCTCCAAGCGACCGATCATATCTTGGACGACCGCTTCCATAAAGGTGAATTTATCAGGAAATTCGTCCCAGGATCGAGTTGCCACTATTGACAAGTGTACATCCTGGTTACCTATTATGTAGAACAAGTTCCATATAAGGACATGATTAAGACATTACGATGACCAAATATAACCTTTAGAAGCAATGGCCTAGAGTCGAGTACGCTATAAAAGTTAGCCTCACAGAGTCACAAATCATTTACCTCTTCTTGTCTAGGTCGAAAGGACTTTGGCATCTTCCACTACTACTCCCTTCTTGCACGCAGGAACCTGCATGCTGCTCGCCTTGTTGACTGTAGCCTCTTCTTCCAAGGCTGGGGCCTCTTCCTCATGCCGCAAAACCATAGCCCCTGTTTTAGGGGTTAACGTTTCCAGAGCCTTCTCCTTCGCTGTTACACAACGTCCTCAGTTAACACAGAATTTTTCTCTAGTTCAATAAATATTATGCGATGCAAAAGTGTCTATACACAACATAACTGTAATTATTAGCACATTTCTTTGGTTACCTGTTGGAAGATTACTCCTCCGAAACTTGACCTGCATCTTCTGCCTCACACCACTCGATGGCTCGACGGGCTTCTCGGTCAAACGAGGCTTCTTCTGGGGCACCAACGAGTCCACTATCTTAGCTGCCAAGTGCTTCCCCCTCGATGCATCGCTAGTGTAGGAAGGGAGTGCCCCACCCACGCTGTCTTGACCCCACATTTGAGGCACCGCCATATTTTTATTCGTTATAGACAACGACTCCCTGATTCCTTCAGGAGGGTCCTATGATCGGATAGTGTCGAAAACATGGGAAATCCATGGTTTGGAAATCTAGCTATGGTCCTAATACACCCAGACTCCATTTCTTTGGACTACCAGAAACTTGGAAAAATGCCAGAAGCAAGCTATGAAAAAGGCAAAATGCACATTGAAATGGGATTCAAGCTTCTTGCGAAGCTTGACCATTTCAACGCGCAGGTCTTTGGCAAAATAGCTGGCCCAATTGAATCACGTCCCCTCCTCCATGACCTCTTGCATAATTTGGGCCTGCTCGATAGTGAGGAATCTCCCTTGGAAGAGTGTCTTGGGGAAGGCCGGGACTCAGAAAAGGGGGTAAATGGTGTTGGCCACTTCCAACTCGATCCCATCAGCAGGAATTCCTTTAGCCTCCTTCTTAAACCCTAGCCACTCCTCTATCTCTTCCTGATACTTGGCGCTCCTCTTTGACTTTTCCTCTATAGGAAAGCCATTGGAGGGGACCCTAAACAGATCAGCCAATAGCTGATACTTGGCGCTCCTCTTTGACTTTTCCTCTATAGATGCCCACGTTACGCACGCGTATGCAGAGATGCTTAGCTTCTTTGCTGAAGGAGTTGACCAAGGTCAACATTTCACCTACAGTAACATCAAGGGTTATGGCCAAGAACAGGTCCATCAGTCTAGCCTCCCGAAGGTTATTGGTCAAAATAACTGGGGCCGCTCTATGGCCAAGTCAGCGTTGCGTCTCCTTTATATCACCATAGCGGAAAAAGAGATTGCTCGCCTCGTGATCGAAGGCCATGATTATGATCTCCTGTGATTCCCTGAATACTCACATAAAACAATAGTTAAGCCAAGGCAAAAAAAAATGAGACAACTTCAAATATCATCACTAACTGATAACATCGATATAATTCATCATCATAATGAAGTTTACCAGGTCTGAATGGCAAAGGAAACAGAGGGATTTTCCTTTGCACATCTGCAGCAGTGAGGGGAGGGTCCAAGGTCCATTCCCTATCCAGCCATATGAGATTTCTACATCTAGAAAAGAAGTCGGCATAGCGGGTCGGGTATTCTGGGATTTCGAACGCTAGTTGTTCCATGACAGCGACCCGCACGTTGCTAATAGAAGTAAATTCACTTATAGCCCTTTCAGTCAATGACAATGTATCATTATTGCCTAGGAGACCACTGTCATTGATGAAAAATCTACACCATAGCTAAAATCCTTTACACTCAACGCAAATTGCATACTACAACACAGCGAGACGAGACAAAATAGAAAAATTACCTGCCGGCATAATACACAGTGCCAGGTGGATTCTAGAAGTAAGTTGTGAGATGACAGGCCATGAACAGAGTATTGTAGGTGTGATAACAGTTGAATCTGGGCATCTCCTAGATCCAGCTCAAACGCCTCAAACCTCTGGCGCTCTGTTCGTGGTCTTGCACTCACACAGTTTCAATCGTGTCATCTGTCAGGAACGCCAAGATGCTCTGTGTTGAACCAACTAGTAGCGTCTCCAAAATAGTAGCAGCTACATCACCTGGTAGATGCGACCAGACGATTACACTGTAATTACAGAGAAAAAACTACAAGAACCCCCCCGTGCCCCTTAGGAACCACACCGCCTCCTCCTTTATACGAGCATGAGGAGGAGGAACATTGGCTGTGGGAACATGCATGCAGCATAGAACGTCCACGATGTCCAAAACGATTAGGACGGGCTTTAACATAATACTGTAGAATGAAAACATATTACTATTAGACAAAACATGTAGACATGAATATTCATCACGTTACATTAGGGTTCTCCTAATTCCCAAAAAATTACTGATTCCACTGGAAACGCATTGCCAGAACTGCCCAAACCCTTGCAACAGTGCACGGTTTGTCCCTGATAATGGCGATGAAAGAAACACTGTGTATTACTCCAGCGTAACATGTAATTATTACAGGAATAAAGGAAAAGAAAAAAACCTTGATTATGCTACCCACAGGTACAATACTTAAATTTTTCGATTATACACTACGTTTGCTCAGCATTACTGAACATTACCTAAACCCTTGTAACAATATGAGGTTCGTCTCCAACAACAAATACAAAGGTAATATTGCAAACCACAATAACTTAGTCCACATAAACATATATTAATGCTCAAAGCAACATATGCATTCAGGAAAATAACATACAACCGTGACGTTGCAAGAAATCTAACAGTAGTGCAAAAGGGTGGACGATGACTTACCAGTTAAGCGGAGGAACTTCTCGAGCCTCGACTCTAGCCTACGAAGCTCGCTACAAACCCTCCTGCACTTCATCAATCCTTGCCAGTTTAGCATTCTTCCCTTTGACGTTTGGTGCCATAGTTGCAATCGAAAGAGTTTTCATAAAATCGTCTTTTTACGCCTTACTTCCGCTCCTTTTCTGCTATAGCCAGATCCAACTTTACGATATCTGTAACCTATTTTGAGTCTGAACCACCGGTTTATAAACAAAATGCTTGAAACTAACTTTTCTTTCTGCCCGATCGATGTGGAACTTTCCCGAAACGCCGATGTCAGTATGACATGAAATGTAAAGATCAAGGCATTAATTTTGTAGATATCGTGTAGATCACGGTCTGAAATGACCCTAAACTAATACATAATTTATCATCTCGTAATCCAGCTACATTAACTACAGTCTATACAAAAATTCAAATTTTATGACATGCTAGACACACCACGTTGCATCTTTCATCTTATTTCATATGCTAGCATCTAGGAAGTCGAGATCGTCATTGTTTTACAAACCAGGCATATTTGTAACAGTCCACTAAGACCTTAAACTGTAAGCCTCTTTAATATGCAACCCTGATGCAGAAAAAACAATGTAATAACTTCCATTTTTTGGAGTTTTTGCAGGGCGATTCGCAAATGGACACAGCTTTATCCGCACTCTTAATCTTAACAGGCCCATATGGGGAGACTATTAGACAGCTAAATTACAAGCTGATAAAAATAGACCCTTCGCTTTGTGATGCAACCATAGCAACATCGAAAATATCCCCAGATTGGCCAGAACATCTGAACTGAACTCTAGACTTGGCGGTTGGTGATGTGACCAAGGGCCCTCTTGACAAGGTCCCTGTGGTTATGCACAAAGGTAAAAATTAAACTCTTAGGGTTAGTTCCCTCCTAGACCAGCAGACATAGAGTGGCATAATGTAAGTGCTCCAAAATAACACTGCTATATTTGTGTGGTCATACGAAGACATGCTGGGATTAGACCTGAGATTAATACAACATAACATAATTTTAGACCCATGCATGAAAGCAATTAGACAAAAGGAACAAAAGATTAAGCCAGAAATTGCGCTAGCAGTGCGTAATGAAATCGCCAAGCTATATCAGGCTGGTTTCATTCGCCTAGTTGATTACTCAGACTGGGTGTCCAATATCGTAGTTGTTACTAAGAAAATGGGAGACATACGCATCTGCATAGACTTCTGAGATCTGAACAAAGCCATGATTAAGGACAATTTTCCATTACCGAGTATCGACCAAATGATCGATACAATAGCCGGTCACACGCTTCTACCTCTTAGGGAGATTGAACGACTACATAGATGACATAGCTGTCAAGTCTATAAGGTCGGAAGATCATTCAGAAGACCTGGAGTTAGTCCTTAAATGATGTCTCAAACATGACTTACGGCTCAACCCAAAGAAATGTGTATTTGGAGTCAAAACTGGACACATGTTGGGGTTTGTAGTATCAGAGACTGGCATCCGAGTCGATCCTGACAAGGTTAAAGCCATTGTCGATTTATCGCCATCTACAAACCTTAAGGAACTATGTGGGTTGCAAGGTAGACTACACTTTATCAGATGGTTCATTTTGAAGTTAACAGATAAATTACATCCCATGCAACACCTTCTTAAGAAGGGTGTTAATTTTGAATGGATCGATGACTGCCAGCGTGCATTCGACGACTTAAAAAGGGAGCTGCAACGTTTACCAACGATTTTCCCGCCATAAAGGGATCAACCTTTTTACATTTATCTAGCTAACTCAGATGTTTCTATAGCTGTGTTACTTTGCCAAAAAAGAAACGATGGATCTGAAGCCCCTATCTATTACCTCAGTCACGCGCTATTTGCGTACGAAATAAGGTACAATGAAGTGGAGCGTAACTGTTTGACATTGGTTTTCACACTTAAAAAATGTAGGCATTATCTTTTCTGTAGTCAGATCAACATAATTTGCAAAAACAACGTTCTGCAGGCTATCTCAAACAACTTGTATGAGAGTAGTAGGATAGCTCATTGGAAAGCTATAATAGCCAAATTTGATTTACATTATGTTGGCCAATCGTCCACCAAAGGTCAGGCTATAGCTGACTAGCTAGCGACATCGCCTATTAAAGATCAAGATACAATAGAGCCAGAATTCTTGGATGAGCATGTACATAGTTTAAGCCCTATATCGATAGGCCTCAAAGCGACGTTATACTTCGACGGAGCTTCAACTACTAGAGGCGGCAGTGCTACCACTGTTATTATGCTTGCCCCTGAGGATGTGCATCCATTGGCTTACCGCCTGGCCTTTCCTTGTACAAACAATGTGGTAGAGTATGAGGGGCTCCTCAGAGGATTGTTGACAGCCAGAGAACTCAACGTTCAACACCTGGCGATCCAAGGCGATTCGATGCTCATCATCAATCAAATCACAGGAGTCTATGCCTACAAAGCTGTGCATCTACAGTCCTACTATGATATGGCTAAATATCTCCTAAAATAATTTATGATAATCGATGCCCAACACGTGCCGCATAACGTAAACGCTGTGGCCGATGCACTAGCAACACTGGCACTAAACGTGCCACCACACTTGTTTGCCACTTGGCTCGCTTTAATGATGGAATGTATAGATCCTGTCATTCAAGTGGCACAGATTTCTTCATTAAACATGGGGGGAACACCATAATGGTACGACAACATTAAAACTTACCTTTTTCATGGTGAACCACCACACGAACTAACGCATGCATAAAAGGACGCAGTGCGCAAGCGTGCCAGGAAATACGTCATCATTGGAGAGAGTACTCTTTGTAGACGCTCTTTCGATGGGGTATTTCTAACCTGTGTTAATAATGATCAAGCACAACGAATAGTTAGCGAAGTCCACGAGGGGCTGTGTGGAGGACACGTAGCCCCACGAGCCATGGCCGCTAAAATTAGATGCCTAGGATACTATTGGCTATACATGGAAAGAGACTGCCTTACCAAAGTTAAGACGTGTGATATGTGTTAGCATTACGCAAACCTAATACACATGTCGCCAACCGAGTTACACACTACACAGATTACTTGGCCATTCCAACGATGGGGACTGGATATCATAGGTCCCATCACACCTAAATCTTCCGCAGGAAATAGCTTCATTATCACTACCATCGAGTATTTTACAATGTGGGTTGAGGCTATCCCCCTATAGAAGATTACATCTCAACAGGTTTTCCATTTCATCTTAGACAATATTGTAACTAGATTTGGGCTCCCTATGACTATTGTGACTGACAACAGGCCACAATTTAGTAGCACAGAAACCAAATCTTTTTGCGATAATCTTGGTATCAAGCAATCTTTTTCTTCACCTTATTACTCGTAAGAAAATGGTCAAGTAGAAGCGAAAAACAAGGTAATTATCAATCTACTTAAGAAGATGCTCAAAAATAACAAAAAATGATGGCATGAAAAAATCCTCTACGTGTTATGGGCGTATCGTACGACGTGCAGAACAGCTACAGATAGAATGCCCTATAGCCTAGTCTATGGATCTGAAGCAATGTTACCCTTGGAATTACAGGTTCCCTCATTGCGGATGGTCCTCTTCACAGTTATAAATGAGACTCAACAGAATGAGTCTAGAATCATGGATTTAGACTCAGTGGAGGAGAAATGCATCCAGATGCTCGACATCATCGAAAGCTAGCAGGACAAACAGAGACAGAAGCATCGACACAACCTGCATCAACGATCGATCAAGGAAGGAGACCTAGTTCTCAAGGCCATTCATGAACTAGTAGGCAAATTCTCCACAAATTGGGAAGGCCCTTTCCTGGTCATCGGCGCATACGGCAACAGAGCATTCAAGTTAGTGGATATTGATGGCAATGAGCACCTGAACCCAGTGAATCATCTGTACTTGAAGCAGTATTATGTCTAAACTTCGAGTCAGCTCAAACACAAGGTAATAAACATCTGCTACGACATAAAACTAGCAAAGTTGTACACATTCGCTACGACGTAAAACTGGCACTTCTTGCACGCATCTGCCAAGATGCTAAACTAGCAAAGTTTCCGACCGTCCGCCATGACGTGAAACTGGCAAGGTAAGCATACGTCTGCTGAGATGCTAAACCAGCACAGACTTGTCCCTGGGTCACAACATAAAATTGACACCCATAGCACGGTCTACTGGGACAATAAACTAGCTCTTCCAACGTCCGCTACGATGTAAAACTAGTAGGTTTTAGTTTGCCTAGACATTAAACCGGGACCACAGCCTGTTGAGGCTTAAAACCAGCAACAACAGTCAACCAGGACTCAAAACTGGAACTCATCAACAGATAATCCACAAAGCAAGCAAGCATGCTCACTCTTGCACTTCATCCCTACCAGATGGAATGGGTAAGGCGTTGGGACAGACACAATGCCGCTACCCCATCGGTATCCTACTGATTCCTCAGACAGGCCAAAAGGCATGCTACTGATCCCTCGGAGATGTTGCTATGACAGCCGTTTTGTAGTTGCAACTCCTAGGATCAACTTCACTGCTTGGGGCCCTGAAGAAACTGTGGTCATTCGTAGTCTCAGCGGCCTCCATCCATTTCCTTCACTAGACTCCGGCTTAGCAGATTCATCTGACTTGTTGTTTTCCCAGTCATTTGAGTAAGATGAATTTGGCTGTCGACGGCAGCTTCATGAACCGCGACATCAACATTGGGATCCTTGCTCCTTGTCATGGTCCCTGTTTTGTGGCCTACGCTCTCCTTTTCACTTTGGAAGGTGCTTGTTTTAATAGCCTCCCTCCTGAGCGATTAGGACGATTGCTTTTACGTTTTGCTCTCTGTTATGTTTTGCAGGTTACTTGCTACGACAACGTTGATCGAGAATGCATTCATGAGAAGGTGAGATGTCACGGCGTCCTGAAGTGGTTGCTCAGACTAGCCTGACTACTTAGGAGTGCAAACCCTACCTCTCTCTCCATCAGATGCATTACTTCGTTTTCTTCTCCCTTTGTCCTCACAACCGTCTTTACCCCCTGCTTTGCTTGTACAGAGTGTAAACATTCAATCAAATTCTTTCGCATCATCGTGTCCATGAACTGGCATAACGCAACTCGCCTAGTGGAATGTAGTTCAAAAAAAAAAACAAAAGGGGCAGAGCTTGATAAAATGGATGTAAAACAACTCATCCAGGCCACGCGAGCATAACACAACTCATCCACGCAAGCCCTTCATATACAATATGACGACGTAACCTCTCGCAAATACATTCACGGAAGGATGTAATGACTTGTGCGTGAAAGTTTCATGTTCACATGTTTGAGTCTTCCCTGAACCTCCCTCCCCTTACTTCTGTAAAATCCCTTCTATGCTTTCTTCCCTACCCTGCCTTTACACTTTTGGGTTTGATAGAACAACATTTGAGCAATCTCTGACAGACGCTGTTGGTGCCTTTACCTCTCTGGTGTTTTGTATTCTTTTTCGATGTCTTTCGGGTAAGCCCTCTAAACATCACCAAGGAGGGGCCATTGAAATACCATAAAAATTTTGAGGCCTCGACGGTTCAGCAAAATCTAGCGATTCAGGCAAGGATTCGCGACAAGGTGCAACACAGTACAATTAAATTTCAGAAGATAGAACAAAATGATGGGTGCACGACGGAAAACCTTCAACTTTGCGAGTTTTCTATGTTTCAAAAATCTTAACGATTAGCATACTACGTTGCATTACGCAACATAGCGTAACGCCGTGTTACACAGCATAATGTCAAAGGTAGTCCACCGCAACATCAAAGATGGCAAACATTCAAGACTTCGATGACCTAGCAAATATCTCAAGGCTTAGACAATGATTTGCAGCATGCCGTGTATTTCAACAAGTTTTCTTTCTCGGTTAAGGGGCCTATTATGCTATGTTATGCAGTGTGGTGTAATAAAACCCCAGAAGGATTGATCAGAAACAGAGGAAGCATGGCGAGAACACTTCCATTTTTTGCAGGTTTACTATTTTATGCTGAATTACGCTATGAGGCGTAATTTAGCATGATGCAGCATAATCTAGCATGGTGCAGCATAATACAAACAAAGAAAAAAGTAGTATAATACGAGCATCAATAGTTCATACATCATGATACGCTCTCTAGCGTATCGCAGCGTAATCAAAGAACAACTTATTGCCAAAGCCCAAACAAAGGTGGTTTACGACGCGCTACATAGTGTGGCGCCGCAAGCTTTAGCAACAAACACATCAAGTCAACGGAATTATGTAGGTTCAAGACACGCATCATCTAAACTGCATTTTTCTCTTAACCATAATCTTATAAATACTCTAGTTGATAAAGATCAAAGGGTTGGCAAAATTTTCTCCGAAGACTAACAGATCTTCTTTGTGGGTAATGTTTTGACAATGTTTGGAAACTTTTAGCAAGGATTGACAAGAGAACAAAAAGGATCAGTAATCGCAAGAGTATCAAAGACAATTGGAAATAACCTTTGCTCAAAAATAGCTGTTTGACGGAGATTCTTCTTTGGGACCAACCTCCTTATACCCAGATCCACCAGAATAAGGTAGATCGACCTTTGCTTACTTCATCTTTGAACAACCTTCTTGTTGTTGGCGTGTACTTCGCTTAAATTGAAGTCTTCTTGTAATCATTGTATCTAATATATTTGGTTCGTGAGTTGAATCCCAGATCTTGGGATTTCTTGTGTTCTAAATCTAATCTCTTGTCCTTTATTCATATGAATCTCGCAAACTGCTTTAAATCGATTACATCATTTTCAATTATCTTTGAAGTTAACAATATTACATTTTCTCATAAAGAACCATCATTTTGTCATCCAAATATCACAAAATTTTTTACTGATCAAGTAAGTCCCTGTATGATTGACAAGACCATTCAGTCCAGCACGGTCCTCGCACGGATCCGGGGTTAGAACTGTGTACACGGACTTTCGTTTGGTATTTCCAGCGACCGACGTTTTTCGTCGTTACACACACCTAATTGTTATATGTATGGTGGGTTAGGATATGAGGTGTGTTAACATTATGGATGACTAGCCCAAGGTTGCACCTTTGATCATGAGATGGTATGCATGGATGTATTTGCCTTCCCACACTTGTAGATTCATTGGTTGAATTTAGGATTGGAATACTGATGGATGGTGACCCTTGTGTATGGTCAACGTATGTTGGTTGAGATAGGGAAGGTGATGCACCAGATTGAAATTATGTTGGCTTAGATGATGTGGTGGGTCCACTCATGGTTTTATTTGGCTTGTAGTCTTTCCTCTAGAAGGGAAGTTTCCTACGTTGTGGTTGGGACCCACTAGTGTTAGCATGTCTATGCATATTTTTAGCGTAAGTAGCACTTGTTTGTTGATATTGTGGTGTTGAACCTTCCTGAGTTGTTGGTGATAGTATATAAGGATGTGAATTATGAGAATATCAAGGGTAGGTTGGATGGTAAGAGGCATGAGGTGGTGAACCTTCAAGGGATCTCATGTATTGATGGTACTTAGGAGAGTGGTAGTGGCAATTAAAAGTAGTGGATGTAGAATTGGTTGGAGAAACAAGTGTTGAACATAATATCCGTGCAGTTTTGATAGATATGGATGATTTGGTGGTAGCCTCCCCCATGACTGTGGTTGTTTCCACTATTATTAATGATCATGTTGAGGTTGGTAATAAGTCCCCCTAGGATGGTATGATTGGTTGTGGGACTATGTATAATTACCTTGTGAGAGAGGAAGTCTCCCGGACATGTGCTTTTGCACAAACTTTGGATTTAAGAAACTTGACCAATACTCCTCTAGATGCAACAATATAGGGAATTGACCCTTTGTATGATCATATATGCATAGGTTGCATCCATCATCTTCATCTATGGTTGAGTCTTTAGCCTCACTTTTGTCAACCACTTTTCTCATTTTCCGAAAAGCGTTCCTGGTTGTGTCCTCTGTTTATTATGATCACCTAGCTTGTGTTTCATCATCTTCTCAGTGACTATCTTAATAAGATTTGTGACATTTTCACTTATCCATTTGGAAATCTTATTAAATTTTGCTTCTAGATCATCAATAGACTCCTTTATTGACAAGGTTTGTTGTGCAATCACCTTATCGAGAGTAGTTTCATTTTCTTTACCATAAATTTGGACCTCCCTTTGTTGAAGATTTGGATCCCATTGATATTTCTTGACATTCTCCCATTTTTATATCTCTCCTTCTTATTTTGCCACACGCTTGATTAGCTCCTTAATTTGATGGGCTTGGAGCTTGTATAATTGCCCTGGGGCATACATCGCAAGGATCTCCCTTGTTTCATTATGAACCTCATCTATGATGTGGTAAAGTTGTATTTCCTTGAAGAAACCATGGCCTAGGAATCTATTTAGTAAGGCATAATATTTATCTAAGGCCATGTCCAAGGGTTCATGCTATTCTTGTTTGCACTCTTGGATTTGTCTCCTTAGGTTGGACACTCTTGCATAGGTTTAGTATTTCTTGTTCAATAGCTCCATCATTGTAGACCATCAACAGATGGAATTTGGTCTCAATGACCAATACTACACTTTGGCTCTATCAATTAGTATCCTAGGAAAGAGCTTATGCTTTTTTCATTCACTTTCAATGTTGTAGTAAGCATAAGCATCATGGAAGGCTTGTAAATGCTGTTGTGGATTCAAATCATAGCCTCATACAAATTTAGGAATATTGTTCATGTCAAGTTGAGGTAAACAACTCTTTTTGCAATGCCTACAAGATATCTTAAGGGCCTCTATGATATGCATTAGGCTTTTAGTGGCCAACAAGGGTTCATCATCATCAAACAAATTGTGAGGGAGATTTCTATGTTCATGGTGACTTCTTTGACTTTTTCCATGGGTTCAATTCTTGTTTTTAGTGTGACCCTTTAATGGAGATCTATCTCTATACCTACATTCATATTTATTAGAACTTGATGTTGAAGGGTAAGCAGAAGATGAAAAACTAGAAGAATTGCCATGGATGCTATGGTGTTCTTTGGGGCCCTTTGATTTATCGTTTCTTAGTTTTGAGGAGGTCTTAGGCCTTAAGGCCTCCCCTAGCTCAAGATTTACATCATCTCCTCTAGGATTGTCTACCTTAGGTGAATGTAGCCTTTGAGTGTCATTAGGGTGATCATGATCATAAGAAACCCCTACATAAGATTAATCACTCCAATTTTCTTCATCGTATATTGCATTATTCCTCTAATGAATGTGTTCGCAATTCAGTGCATTGTCATTTCCATGTGGGAGAGACATTGTTATTGGTTTATAGTGTGTGTGACTTAAAATATTAATGTTTTCTAAAAGATAGATCATTAATATCTTTACAGTGATCATGTATAATATAACTAATCTAGATAACTAGCACCATCCCTAGCAATGGTGCCAATGATGATCAGCGAGGTACCCCTATGCTCAACCATATGAGTCACAAGTGTTCACACATGATCCAATCAAATTTTGCAAATGGAACTACTTGTGGCATCTAAATCACTATGCTTTGATCATAGTTGACTATCTTCCCACTTGGACTAGTGGTAGCTATGTCATGTATGGTTTAGTCCAAAGTGAGGCATATGTTGTTCCTAATTCTATGCTACTCCTAAGAATGGTAAAGAGATAAATTAACATAAACTAATAGATAATAGAAAGTAAAAATCTAACTAGCCTACATGCAATGAGTATCTACACTTAATCATATATACACATCTTGGACTTTGTGAGACTACTTCTAGAATCACCAAGTGTATGTCACTGGTTGTGCCAAACGATACACTTCTGGATTACCAAGTATCTGCACTTAAACGTTCATGATTAAGGCATACAAATTTCGCTTAATAACAAGAATAGTATATAGTAGTAAATGGAAATATTTAACTAGAGAAAGAATTAACTAATTAACAATTAAAAGTAATAATAATCTAAGTGGATGTTGCAATGATGGGAGTAATCTTGATCTTTATTGCTAGTCATGAAACATGTCCAAGTATGTCACGCTAAAACAAAGATGCTATATGATTAAAAAAGTCACATTGCAGGCATGCATTAGGAATAACAAACTTTAAAGAGAAGAAATTGAAAACTAAAACTATCTCCTACATGTTACTAACTACTCCCCATTTGAGTGCCTAAGTGTCATATTTATAGGAAAACGTAGATGAGGTGATGTTGGGTATCTGACGTCAAGGCTTAACAATGGTGTCTCATCAACCTTACACTATTAAAAGTGGTATTCTATAAATATATTAATTGCAACTTGGTGTGGGTTATAACTAGTCCCCTCTTCTAGTTTGTTATCAGTTCCTTAATGCTGAGGATAACTACAATTTGCATAACTTGGCATTCAGTAGTGGAATGTGTACTAGGAGCTACTACAAATTGCATCATCTTGTAGTTCCTATTCTGATCAAGTTTTAGTAAATATTTCACTTGTAAGTTTCCTTGAAAAAGCTCCATATGGTTCCTTCAATGCTTATGTACTTCCCTACTAGCTTGCTAGCTCATTAGGAGATATTTCATGACTAAGAAATGTGAATGAAGCTTCCCAAATTATCAACATTGTGGGGCTATGACTCACATAAGGTTGTAGTTTCTTACTAAAATCATAGGAATCATGAAAAATCAATAATATTTAAATATTAATTCATATCCCAATAGTCATTTCCTCTAGTTACAAGTTTTTGTAGGTCCCAATGTGTCATTTCTTCATGATCTAGGAGGCATTCCTAGCCTTTAAGTACCCCTAATCAATGAAGGATTAGACATCAGCTAAAACTCTTGAGAGAGAGAAATTTTTCCACTTTGATAGTTATCTCCATGAGCATTAGAATCTCAAAGAATTTTTAGTCACATCAGAGCTTTTGATTTTCTTTTTTTCTTTCAATTGGTACATTGTATCCCCATTGCATTATCCTTTTGACACATGGTGATCTTGATTGGATTTAGATTTACACATTGATCTAATTCAACCCTTTTTCTTGCTTTGCTAGTTTCCCATCTATAACAACTTCTATTTTCTAGGTAAGATCTTCATCAAGCATACATATTAGAGAGAAACCAAGGTAATATAGCCTCTCATTAGCCACCTCTGATTCCCTAATTTTATCTTCAATACCATTGCTACCTTCTTTCTTATTTTTTTGTAATTTATGTTACTATTTATATTTTTTTATAATTATTCAGTGTTATGAGAATATTTTCTTACACTTATTTTGGATAATACAGAAGTGAAGCCTATTTTTTATTTCTTATATTTGTTTTCATTTTGTTAAGTGCTTTTTTTTTCATGGTCCACATGATTGATCCTTTTCCTAAGGTTCTTGCATTGTGTAATGATAGTAATATTATGCTAATGTACACTATTTCTTTATGTTGTATTACTCTTTTCAAATTTCTATTTCACACAATCCAATTACTTAGACTTATGTCTGAAAAAACACATGGCTTCAGTTGTTACTCTTTCTAATAATATATAAGTTTCCTTTTGATTTGAGGTATATCTTTAAACCATTTTATGATAAAAAAAGGTTTGTTTCATTTTGTGTAAGATTATTATGAATGTAAGTATGATGATTATCACTGTAATAGTATGTCCTCACGTATAGAGGAATCATAATATTAGATTCAACTACTAGAGACTTTTGACATTTGGGTGATTGACTTCCTTGGTCCTATCTCTCGAACCTTCAATGAAAAGAATATATTATTAGATGTGTTGACTACTACACAAAGTGGATGAATGCTACCACTATTAAGGATTGTTCATCTATTACTGCAGTGAACTTCCTTCAAAACAATGTACTTCACAGGTTTGATAAATCTCAAATTTTGATCTCCAATAATGGTACACACCTTATTAGTAATGTTTTCAAGAAATTATTGGAATATTGTAGAGTTTATTAGAAATTTACTTTTCCTTATCACTTGTAGACCAATATTCAAGTAGAAGTTACTAATCATGAAATTGTTAAAATACTTAAGCAAATAGGTAGTAGGTATAGAAGAGACTAAGAAAATAAGCTTAATGATGCTCTTTGGGCCTATCAAACAACATGGAAAGTCCTTGTTGGCTACATCCTATTTAATCTAGTATATGGATAGGTTTCATGACTACCCATTAATCTTAAAAGGAAAACCTTGGGCAATGTGGTTGATTTTGATATGACATTAGATTTTGCATAGAAAAAAAGGTTGATTAATCTTAATATTTTAAATTAGAATTGTATAATCATCTTGATGCTTAATGAGCTAAAAGATTCCTACACCAAGGTTCATCATGATGTTTCGGTAAGACAGTTTGATTTTAAATCTAATGATAAGGTTTTCTATTTCAATTTGTCACATTTGTTCCATGTAGTAAAGTTTTAATTTCAATTGGAAGGAACATATATCATCGACATTACTCACCAATATGGTGTAGCACATATTTATCATGTATATGAATCAAACAAGATTTTCATGATAAATGAATAACACTTGAAGTGCTATTAAGAATATTAGTTTGGCATATGACCCTAATTACAATGGGCTATAAGTCACACCCTACTTGTAGTTGTTGATATACACTCAATTTTTGACAAAAAAGAAAATAAAAGATCAAAAAAATTTTAAAAAAGAAAGAAAATAATAATAAAGGCATAGAAAATAATCATGACAGGGGAATAACTAAGGTGTTTCTAGTTTACATTACATATTATTAAGAAATTGGGTGATGTTCAAAAATACTTTAACATAATTAAATGATACCTATGCATGACATTTTCAAAATGACATTCATGTTCATTAATTACCTGTTCATTTATATCACATAATACTACACCTCTTACCATAAGAAGTCTTCCCTACTTAAAGTAGTTGTTGTAGATGGAAATTAGGCATGCATCAACATGAAAATATATTAACTTATGGTAATGAACAATGGAAAATCTTACTATCCATAAAAAATAAATGTAAATTGATTTAATCATATTAACATGATTAATGTAATTATAGCACTCCCAAAAGATATGGTTCATAATAGTAGAAACTCTACCTTCTATGTAGTTCCTAGGTTATGGTTAGATATGATTAAAGATAAAAAGAAAAATCTTTGATTAGAATACTTGCTATAGGTTTAGGTTACTTGTTGTACTACCATTAAAACATGGATCAAAAATAGTAGAAACTTTGCTCTTGGTATAGATTCAACCCCTATGCAAGCCAACCCCATGAGAATTCCCATAATCCATATTCATATATTCCATAATTTCTCTTATTCCAACTTACTAATTAAGGAAAAATCAAGTCTCAATTTTGTCATGACATAGCACATTGAGTTAATAATGTGCTTAATCCTTAGTTAAAAAGAAACCCTTGCACTTTCTACAATTTAGGGTTACTTGTTGTGCTACCATTAAAACATGGTCCACAAATAGTAGAAACCTTTCTCTTGGTATAGATTCAACTCCCATTCAAGCCACTCGCCACAAGAATTCCCATTGTTCATGTTCATTTTTTCTATAATGTCTCTTATCCCAAGTCACTAATTAAGGAAAACTTAAGTCTCAACTTTTTCATAAAATAACAAACTAAGCTAGCAATGTTCTTAGTCCTTAGTAAAAGGAAACCCCCTTTCTAATTGGAAAGTCAACAAAAAATTAAATCATTAAAAGGAACTTCATCATTCAACCATTGATTTATTAAATTTAGATCTTAACAATGCTATTTTATTATAACCACTGAATGAATAAGATCTCCAAAATCCATGCCACAAGATAATTTTAATCTTCATCATAGTAATTAATTAAAGTGCCAAGTATGATAAGAAACATATTACCATAGACACTACCAAAGAATTGATAACAATAATGAATACTACCATAAATTAGCATTATTAATAGTATAGTATGACTCCACTTACCTATCACCCAGTGATTGAATAAAACAAGGATAACTAATACACCAATGTTATTAACTTATCATGGGACAAAAGATAAGGATTAGAAAATTTCATAAGGATCCATCCTAAATAGGTTCATTATCAAATTAAATTTAGCTTGAGGGGATCAGTATTAGATAGTTTAATTAATTCATTATAATAGAAGGAAATTTGTCCAAAATAATGTTTTAGATATTGAGTATTAAGATGTAGATTCTAAAAAGTACTAGTTTTACAAATATTGATTGTACTATTACCTAAGATGTTAGTAACCAAGAATAGTCCCTTCCATTTTAACACTAATTTCCTAGAAAAAGTTTCAAGCCTCATATTAAATAACAACACTAAATCCCCTTCTATGAAGAATTTCCTCATAATCCTCTTATCATGCTACATTTTCATTTATATTTTACCCTATCATTTCCTATCTAAAGTAGGAATTCATTCCTCATCTAGTTGATTTAATGCAAATAAACATGAAGATAAACATGTATCCAAATTCATCTCTAGATGACATTACATTCTAAAATATTTATTTTGAATAAAAGAAGGAATAAGAAATTATTTATGAAATACCAATTCATAAGATGTAATGCTAAGAGAAGACTCGTATTACATATAAATGATGCACAAAGTATTAGGTAAATAAAATGACTAATCTATTCTATTTTGTCCTACCATGTTTTGTAAACTATTTTTAATTTGTTTTCATACTCTCAAATAGACCATTTGATGAATCTCCTAGTGTCATTTTATATGTCGATTATAAGTCCTAGATGAAGTGTTTCATATGCCAAATGTTTATGGTATAACTTGTTTAGTAGTGGTTCTTAATCTTCAGAGATTCACCCTTTCCCCTTTGGATCATACTTTAAGGTTATATGCATAATTCCAAGCTCTCTAGGATGATTCTATCTTAATTTAAATATTATAGGATTGTCATAGAATGCTTCCTTAGGTTTTGGCTTATACTTAGAGTGAATTGAGAAAAGTATGATGTTTAGAGAATACACTAACTATCATGTGTTAGCACATCCTCTTACACTAGTACAAGGGCATCAACATACCATCCTAGTAGACTTGGTTTACCTAACTTTATCTCTTGTGTGTCTAGGGTCAATTTGGGTTGGGTTGATGAGCCTTTGTTAATGCCCAAACATTAACAAAACCCTCCTATTTCTATGCAAAAACTATAATTACCCAGGATGAGTTCCTTCATAGAACAAGTTAATTTCAAGCATTTCATTTTAGATTTTGGCATATGGTTTTATATGACGATCTATCCCTTCCTTGGCTAAGTTGATTTCTTTCCTTGTTTTATCTATTTTTTAAGTTATTGGTTTTACAAGTATGGCTAGAGTCTATTAGAGTGCTATCATGATTTCATATCTCGATATGGAGTCTAGTGTTTATGCAATGAATAAAGCTTAGCGTTTTTCCTTCATCCAAGTTAGTCCACCATTGATGCCTTAAAGATTAAAATATCAAAAATATTATAAAATGTTAAAAATAATAAAATTATTTATTTAATTCTAATTTTCATAAGCTATGATGATTCATTCTTATCCAAGGAGGTCATAATTATATGACATGGTCTTGGTCCATTGAGGTTGTGACTAAGAATCATTTATTCACTTTCTGTGTATGGTGTTTCACTTGTTCCTAAGAGGGATTGCAACATGAGCTTTGTACCTATCCCAAGTAGGGTTTTAATGCACGTATGTTTCTTATTCTATCTTTTATAATTGTAAAATTCATAAATATAATTAAACATAAAAATTATAAATATTATCTTCATCCGTCATCATGGAAACATAGGTTTGCATTTTATTATATGTATTATAATCTCTATTATATTTATTGTATGTTTTTAGTATTATGTGTAGGTTGCAAATATGAATGAGATGACAAAGAATGCCAAAAGCCCACCCTTAGGAGGTCTCGATGGAAATCCTTGATCATACTGAATGTGCCACATCTAATTTAGGTATAAGTTCCAAAGCTATATCTAGTAGAGGTTACATGATGATACTTGATGGTGATGTTATCACCATTTTCATACCTATAATGGTAATGTGGGTAGTTAATAAAGGATATGTGTTTGAAAATAAATAATAACTTGGTAGTCCCATGGTGGAGATCCAAATTGGCAAAAAGTGTTATTATCTAGCTAGTTGTGTCTTTGATTTGGAACTCAATCTCATCTTATTACAATAGTACCTTGATTGAAAGTAGTTAATAGCAAACCAATCATATGAATAGCCCATGCAAAAAGTATTTAATGTGATTGCTTCTATTGTAGGTTGGTTTTATCCAATAGATTTCCTAGTGATCAAGAAAAAAACAAGATGGACAAGGATCTTCCTATTATCTTGGGAAGGACCTAGTTAAGTACTATTGATGCTAGGTTGGTCTCCCAAGACCTCCACCTTAACATTTGTAGAAGGGATGAGATTAGAATGATGAATTACAAGTTGAGACAATATTATTGTTTTTAGTCTTGTTAGACTGTGGGAATGTGCTATTCAAGAGAGCTAGATGAAGCACTTGATAGACAACACATGGTGTATCATAACAAGTGTCTCTCAACTTTAGTTGTGCCTAATGCTCAATCTAATACTTAGAGGTCTCCCAAGTAATAGACATGGATTACTCATGAAGGAAAAATCCTTCATGTAATATCAAAAACTTTATTTTTCTACTATTTCTAAAACACCACAATGAAAATCTATGTCAAAAATTGTGACCAAAATTCATTGTAACGTGGTGGAAAATAATGATAGACATAATTACCTTGTTTTTCCTAAAATCTAGCACTGTAACCTTCATCACTAAAATTTTGGGTAGTATTTTTAATGTAGAATGTGAAATTTGTAGTTTATAGGCTACAATCTCACACATGTTAGCTTATGAAGGTTGAAAAATGCTTCATAAGATGTGAATGCCTCATCTTCCAAGTTGGAAAAGCTACAGTTTTCATATACCTAGGCTTGGAACTGTTGAAAATGCCTTGCAAGCCACCAAATTTGGTTATTTCTCAATTTTTATGCTAGCTATGATAGTTTTACATTAGAGAAACCTACAAACACAATGTCTAAAATTTGGTTTTTGGTTTTTATTGTAGGACTTGAATTTTTACACTACAGGAGGCTATAAAGACATCATATAAATTTCAACGTTGAATTTTTATGTTGGACTTGAATTTTACATCGGGCAGTACATGGAGCTAATGTAAAAAGCATGAAAATTTCCAAAGTTAATAAATATGCTACTAAGGGATGACTTGCACACATAAAAAAGTTGCAGCAATGGATTAGTCAGCATATGGCTTATTCAAACCAAAGTTGATCACATTAAAAGGACTTTCGATAATTTGGATTAAGGCTAAACAAAGAGACTTTCATAATAGTACAGATTCACTAGAAGTCCATAACCATCCTTTCACCTACTACACAGATCTAGTGATAGAGAAACCAACAATGAGCTTCAGGAGTAAAAACTTAGAACTTTTGAAGAGAAAAGCTGATTGTAGAGCACACCCTATTGGCTGACTTAGGTTTTAAGCATCCTCTAGTTGGCTCTTTGATACATTCAAAGCATTGAAATTTGTACCCATCTAAACTTTATTCTTGAAAACTAATTTATTATTTTAATAAAAAGTTGTAGTCTCATTTGTTTAGTGAAAATTTATTTTTAGTTTCTTTTCTTGTAGATATGCATTTATAATTTTATTTAATCACATCATTAACAAATTGTAAGTTCTTGGGTGATCGACAAGATCGTCCAAGGCACTTCAGATCCTTTTCTTGGAGGCATGTTTATCCAAAGTTAGACTATTTTGTCCCTAAAATTTTCAGCCTTCCAATACCAAATTTTCTAAGAGTTAGAGTTTTTGGTTCTAGAAGGGGGGCTTTCACCCAAATTCTTTGCCTAATCCTGCTTTGCCTTTCCCCATTCATCAATTTTGACCATTGTGTGCTTGTGTTTGGAAAAAATTTAAATTTCATCTTGGGTTTCTTCGCAAAGCTAGTGTAGCCTCACCACTCTGCAATTTCTAATGGCATTTTTTTTCAAAAAACAATGGTATCTTGAAACTTATTTTGGCCTCTTGTTTAATGTTGATAGTTGGTTTTGGGTTTTTTCCTGAAACCTAGTGTAAAAATTATACCTTTTGATGATATGTGATTTTTATGTGAGTGCTAGGCTTCTTCAAGCCTATTGTATAAATTAGAGTAGGTTTGGGTAAGTTATCATTTTTATGACAAGTTCTAGACTTTTTAAAGTCCAATGTGAAAACCATAAAAACTTGCACTTTCTATTTTGCAAAATTTAGCTTTGGAATTTTCTAGAGGCCAACATATTTTTGTAATAATCCATTATCACATTTCACCTACAACTATTCAAAATTTTTTTGTTGAGCTTCTCCTAAAACCCAAGCATATTTTTTTTACATTATAGGTTGTGGTTGGATGATCACTTAAGTCCAGTGTAAAGCTAGTAACTTGTCTAGAATATTTTTACAGTAGACATTTCTAGTAACCACTTATAATGTATCCCTTACTCCCACTCCCTACATTCTAAGGCATATGAAATTTAAAGATTAATTAATTGATTTTTAATAGTGTAGTGTACAAGGCTGCCACTACCATTTTCATTGCTCTTAAATTTGTAGTTTCTACCATACTCTATAGGAAAAATCTTCAATATGTTGAGCAGTTTCACCTACTTAAACTTTAATTCATAACTTAGTTCAATCCTTAGTTATTTTCTTTTCATCGGTCAATCATATTTCCACTCAACCTAACCTCTATGGCCCCCAACTAGGATGGATTTTATGTGTATGATGCAAGAGACCTAGCAGTCATTGAGTGTAGATAATCACTAAGGCAAAAGGGTAAGAACCCAAAATTTGTGGTAATCAATGAGGAATTTTATAACTTCCTCTGCACTAAAATACAAGCTAAGCTCCTTATATCATTCTCTAAGTTTGATGCTAAGAGTTAATTCAAAATTATACATTGAGATTAAAAAGAATACATTCCTCCACCCTATGAAAAAATTTCCCTAACCAATTTCTATGCACACATGTTGATACAACTCCTAGATGTTGATGAGTGGAGCAAGGAGATTAGCTTAGATGGATGCCAAGAAGAGAAAGATGAATTTGAGGTTGAATCAAAGCCAAATAGCTTTATTAGAATCCTCTTCCAACAATAGGCTCCCCAAACTGTAGTTCGTAGTTTGGCATCTCTTGCATCATCTATGGAACAAGTTCCTCAACCTTCTTCTCCTCTTATTCATCCTACCATGTTTGGGTCAACACCCATTATTGGTACACATTAAGCTTAGCCTATGCCTTAGTCTATCTGCTTGTTCTCATCCATGGTCTTTGCAACATATCCTCCCTCTACATAATCATCACTTGTGGTGATTTACTACATCTCATTGCTTCTCTATCCTGATAGGCCCCTTAGTGGACCCTAGACTACATAGATCTCTCATTATCCCTTTCTCCCTTTTATCCCTTAAGTTTGAATGCAAAATTCCTTCTCATTGTTTAAACTCCATACTACCATGATCACCTAGCCTCCTCCATCATTGCCATTACCCATCACATGGCCTCAAGCCTTCCAACTGATCCCACATCCATTTGTATAGAGCTTGCAACCCACCAAAATTCCCCAAGGCTTAAATCAAGCCTTCTAGATGATCCAAGATCTTACCAAATAGCTAAGCAAGCTCAAAGCCTCTACCACATAGATGGTCAAACTAATGGACTTCTACAAAGATGAACCCATTCTTCTAGCTATCCTCTAAATCACTCTTCCTTTGGACATTCTGATTCCACAATTCACCAAGTACAATAATGAGGGTGATCCCAACACACACCTTACTATCTTTCATTTTGAGTACTTGTTGTTACAAGCTTGGCCTCACACTATCATGCATATCTTCCCTATGTCACTCACTACGAAAGCCTAGGATTGGTATCACATGTTACATAGGGGATCCATTGCTTCATTAGAGGACTTGATTTCACAATTTGTTAACTATTTCAAGTATAACTTAAGACTTGACACAATCCTTGATCAACTGATGAAAATCAAGTAGGGACCTCTTGAACCTATCTATAAGTTCATTCAAAAATGTAATGCTCTACTTAATGAGATTCCCAAGCCCATAGCCAAAACTCATCTTCTAGCCATTTTCAAGGGGGCAGTCAACAACTTTATTAAGTTTACCTAGACCCTCAGTCCCTTAGCCAGGATTTCACTTAAACAAAGAACATAGAAGATGTCATTGAAGCTAGTGGTGACCTATCCATCATAACATATAAGAACCAACACATAAGGAAGGATAGGTATAAAGGAAAGAAAAGCCATGTAGCTATGGCCATAGTGGCCAAAGAAGCAAAGACTTCATAGGGGCCAAATATGAATTAACCAAAGATCGTTATCACAATAACTCAACCTTCAACATTAGGGGCCTCTAACTCTAATCAATCCAAGCCTAACTTTAAGAAAAATAATTAGTTAAAATACATAAAGTTACCTTTGAAACCATCTTATCTCATTAACTAGTTGCTTAAGAGTGATCATATCTAGTGTAAGAAAATGATTGAGAATGCACACAAGAGACATGACTGGTTGTATGAGATTGCTAAAGATTCCATTGTAGTAACAACATTTGATCCACTAATGCCAAAATATTTCAAAATAGACTAATTATGTCACTATCATCAATTACCTAATCATGATGTTGATTTTTGCTTGGTGCTAAAGGATGACTTGTAAAAGATGATAGATAAAGGAGAATTGGTGTTAGCCTCTTCTAATATGGTTAGGCCTCAAAACCAACATAAGAAAGTGTACAAAGATCCATTGAATGAAAATAATAATTTATACAATAGCATCATTCAATGTTAGTAATGGTCCAAGACCTACATGGGAGCCATTTGTGATTTAGGTATCTCCTCATGGAAAGATGCCCTTCAACTTAGTGAAGTTCAAGGACTTATTTTATCTTAAGGATACCATTTCCTATGCCTTTCAAAGAATCATTCATCATTAGGGTGCCCCCTCGCATTACCACTAACCCTATAGCTCATGTTGACCAATGTCCTTTAGTGATGGCCAAAGCAACAACATCCTCATAGATTGATAACAAGAATTCGCCAACCAAACAATGGAAGAAGCCTTCCATCAAACCCAAGCCCAAAGACAATAAGAAAAAAAAGGCATTGAAGGAAGTGGATCCACTAAATCCCACACCTATTTTAGCCATCCCCATGAGCTCTAACACTTAAGCTACTTTAACTAGTTAGCCCAAGAAGGATCATAAACAATAAGAAAAGGGAAAGGAGGCCAAACCACAATAATTAAAGTATGAAGTTTGAATCCTGGAAAAAATGAAGGAAGTCAAGGTTAATAAGAAAAAAATATAGCCAATGAAAAGGGCCTCCTCAATGCCATGGAGTAGGTGAAACTCTTCTTAAAGAAAAATAATACCTCCTTGAGCTTTTATGACTTAGTAATGATCTATTTTGCTCACCATGAGGCCTTGGTAAGGATGTTGACTTTAATTCTTGTTAATAAAGGCACCCCTCCCAATGAAGAATTAATTCACATGGTAATGGGGCCACCCTTGTATAGGGAAGAAATGAAGTTAACTACGGTAGTGTTTCTTGACAATGAGGTAAAGACCAACCCCCAAGATGTTGAGATATTGAAGGCCCTTCTTTGTATAGCCATAAGTCTTGGGAAATATAAAATACATAGGGTACATGTTAATGATGGGAAAACAACCAATGTAATACCTTTTATCATTGTTAAACTGTTAGGCTTGGTAGAGCACATGCAAAGTACTTCTACTTCTACTCTCAAATCCTTTAATGGGTCACAAGTAGAAATGAAGGCTTCTTAGTGGTGGAAGAGACACCAAGATTTAATTTAATCCTAGAAAGGCCATGGTTAGCTCAATTACAAGTAGTTTCCTCATCCATCCACCAAGAAATTCACCTACCCTACGAGGGAGATGAAATAATCATACATGGAAATAGTGCATTCTCTTTGACAATCAATAACATTGATGTGGAGCAAGGGTCCAAAGTGGAGTTTCAAGGAGAAACTTCTACTATCAAGAGCAAAGTTAAGCGGCCCAATGAAGTAGACCAAGCCAAAATTGAAAACAATTAAACCATGAATGTAGTGTGGGAAGAGCTCCGATTTAACATTGTCAGCAAGGAAAATAGGAAGTACATGATTATGCAATAGAAGTCGTATACTTTTCTTAATCTTTTGAAGATTAGGAAACAACTGCATGATTGAGTACATCTTCTACTTGTTGAATCCTATGTTAATACCATATGGATTTTTCTTTTTATTTCTATTTCATATCCTAGTTTCAATATTTTGTTTAAATGTGTGATTTTTTTTCACCATGCTCTACCTTGTTTTATCCTTATTATAAATACTCAGCCTTGCTTGTACAAGTTGTCATAAATTTTATTAATTTATGCTCTTTCATGATTTATCTATTATGATTTTCTTTAAAAAAACATGAAAATACTATAAAAATTTTAAGACATGAAAAATATATACAAATTCTTAAAACATAAAAACTCATAAAATTTCTCCATGGCCTACCAAGGCTTTAAATGGAAAATGCATTGTAACCTTTTTTCCTACCACATTATAGCCCGTTACACCATTCGCTTGATTACTTTACATTTACATTTTACTACAAATTCTTGCTTTATATCCTTACACTTTAAGCATGTAATCTTTCTTATAAAAATAAAACATAGAATACATAAAAATACTTAAAAATATATGAATATGAAACATTAAAATATTATGTCCAAAGTGTGCATATCCAACAATCATGGTTACATAGTGTGATGAAAAATTAACCATGATTACAAAAAATAAATGAAAGTCTAATAGCTATAGTTACAATGTGTAATAATAAAATAAATAATAATAAATTGTCTCATAGTCCCCAAAAACTATGAATAGATAATAAAAAAATAATATTAATATCATAACTAAAGTAATCGAAAATGTGATAAGACTAGTATGCCTAAGGGAAAACTAGAGGAGGAGGAGCAACATCGTCACCATCATGACCACTAGGGTCATTGGCATTACTTGATTCCTACACCATAACATAAATATGAAACAAAACATAAAACAAAAATTGATTAGTTATAGTTATAGCCAAAACATAACAATAAATAAAAAAACAAAAATAAAAGATAAACTAATGTAAACAAATGTTAAAAATAAAAACTCTAAAACAAACCTTTGGAGATTTTGGAGTAAGGTCCTTTGAGAAAAAGCTTAGAAGGCTAGTCTCTAAATAGTGAAGAATTTGCTATTCACTCATATTAGTCTAGTCTATTTCTCTAAATTTTACACCTATTTAGATGTTCATCCTCTCAACATCTATCCACTTAGGGGGTTCTTGAGAAAAGGAGGCAACACTAGCCTCTTTGAAAGTAGTAGTAATTTGAAGAGTATGGAAATCATACACTATAAAAGAGCCTTTAAATAGCTTGAAAGGATCCTCTACATTTATTCCTTGTACAAATATTTGAAGCTTTTGGCTCCTCATAGCCTTCTCCTTTAGCCACTTGAGGTAGCTTTCCTTATCTACCTTGTACTACCACTTGTGGTATTTTTGTTTATTACCCCACTCAAGAATCCAAGCACATTAATCCCTCCAATCTCTAATATTCTCCACTAATAAATTAGTACATATGTTCTTTTTAGTGTTGGTCTTGGCTATAGTAACCTTGCCATGAATGGCACTCCAGTAGCCCAACCACTTAATTTCCATGGTACACAAGGAGTCTCTATTGGCTACATGATCCTCTATAAACTCCTTGCAATCTTGGAGGTACCAGTTTTAGCTACCTACTTCTTGTTTTCTTTTTTCTAAGGCCACAACCCTTTTCCATAGGAATTCATAGGAGTGTTGGCACTCTTAAGAAGTCCTGGCACATGAGAGGGCACACTCAGTGACCACTTCATATATCCTTCGTGGAACATTTTCCACATCAGGTAGTAGTGTGGACAACTCATCAAGTTCAACATCACGCTAAGGATCCCATCTATCCTTGGACATTGAATTAACAACAATAAAATTATATGCATAAAAATAGTAAGAAACAAAAGTAATCAAGAACATTTTAAACCACTAAAACCATGTAGGCATAAAATGTAGTAAGTCATAAAAATAGAAAATAAAGTATAAAAAATATATAAATGGAAAAAAACCTCAAGGAAAAAGATGCTATTGTTCTTACCAATATTGGGAACTATTTTTTGGAATTGATCAATCTTATCTTCTGTGATGCCTTGCATGAATTCAATCTTATCTGGAACCTCAAATCAAGGCTTCAAAAAAAATGAAGAGATGGATGCCTTTGGAAATTTTTAGGTAGTACAATGAATATGACCATCAAAACAATTTAAATTTTTTAAAAAAATTTCACATAAAACTATAAAACAAAATGCATAAACTAAAATGCATATGTACTTGGAGGACCATATGGGATGTCAATAGGAGGTTCATCATCAAATGTCAAATCTTTAAATCTAGCATCTAGGGCATCCAATGCTTCATTAGATACCTTTTTGTCCTCATGCTATCTTAGTGCTTCCTCTTCTTGGCATAATTGCTTTGCCTTTGCTATTGCTTGGGCTGCCAATTCTTGTTGCTTCCTTGCAAGAATTACAAAGATAGAATGTAGGAAAAGTTAGCAAATTTTATGTACAAAATAATAACATAAACATATAACATATAAGAAACATAAAAAATGACATAAGGAAAAAAAATAACAAAAATTCATATAAAAACATACCTAAAACAATATGATGTGTCTTGTAAAACCTAAGGAATATCTTCTTTCTTGATGATTGTTCAAAAGTAGGAAGTGCTTTCTCAACTAGTGGTCTTTTAAACTTTGCCTTAGCTACACGGTTAGTCTTTGAATGTACCTCTTTGGCTCTCTTGGCACTTCCATGGGTAATATGAGGTTCATTCCCCATGCTATTAGGGGAAGAAAAATGTATACCACTAAATTTCTTAGTGGTAACTGATAGTGATTCTCCAACATCTGCAACTGGTGGGTGTTGAACCTACATAACTAGAACAATATGTTTAACCCAGGGCTTCAAAAATTGGAAGGGCTCATAACTCATCCACTTTCCATTCTTTTCAAGCCTTCAAAATTCCACAAACCTTCTTAAATATGCAAAAAAGAATTCAAAGTGCATATGGCATATCATATTAAGGTTATTGTAGAATTTTTGAATGCTTCTCCCATAGCCTAGAGACCAAGTACATAGCCTAGTTGAACTTAGTACCTTTGGTGAGGACCTTCTTCATGGTCCAAGCTTGTTAAATACCAAGGAGATTCTTCTATGATAGTAACAAGGGAAATTCTCTAGAGTGGAATAGAGCATATGTCTCATTGGACTCTAAAATCGTACACCAGTCTAAGGTCAACCCTCCTCTAGCATGAGAATTAAGCCACTTCTTAACCTCCTCTTTATGGCTAACCTCTTTCCCTGCTTTTGTGGAAACATTAATGCCATCATAAGGTACATTGAAGAGGTCACTAAATGTAGCTTAATTGATGCTTAAGATGATAGGAACATTGTGAACATGAGAGATGAATGTTTTAACTTCTTTGTTAAAGGAATAAATTACATTCATTATCTCTATAGTAGGCATTGATGGACTAGGAAGCATGAAAAAATTAAGCAAACTTACATCGATGGTCCTTTGCTAGATATCCCTAGGTGCCTTGCTTGCTAAACACTCTTATACTGAGTCTACTTCACCTCACTTGAGGATGAGCTTGCTCTCCTTGCGTCTTGAGGTGATCACAACAACAGTAATTCTAGGCATAGGACCTACAGCCCACATGAATAGCCCATTAGTGTTTAGCATAGGTAGACAATAAAAAACAAAAAATAATAAAAATAATAAATTAAAAGTAAAATGATAACCACATAGATTAAACCAATTAACCAATTAAGGCCAAAGTAACTGAAAACCAAGACAACTAGGAAATGTTGACATTAATAAATAAAAAAATTACAAAAATTAAATGAAAAAAATAATATTACTAACTTGGCTTAGGCAATGTAGGGACCCTAGAAATCATAGGAACATGTATGCCTAAGTTTGGGATACCACACCAAATATGAGTAGTTCTAATGGCCAAACTCTTGTAGTAGGCTTGGAAAAAATATGAAGTATATATATGCTAAAGTCATCCTTTAGTTGTTCCAACACCACAAATCTCATAGCTAGGCCTTGTGCATAAGCTTCAAAGGTTGTATGTCATAAAGGTAGGACTTGATCACTTTTGATTAATCCTCCATCATGCATCCTTTACCTACAAAAAGTGAAAACAAAAGCTATTAAAGCCAAATAGCCTAATGAAAATAAGAACCAAATGAACAAATTAGGATGGAACTTATGCTTGCAAAAGGGAGAAGGTGCCAGGACGAATTTGAAAGAAACTATTGATCTGATGTCCTACCATTAATTTTATTGACATTATAGGGAATGAACTTAGGCATGTCCCAAATTTGGAATAATCTGTGCAATCTTAGCATGTATGAATCATCACACCAGTTACCTTCTACTTGAGTGCTAGGATCATCCACCATGAACTTGGTGATATGACTAGTAGATCTGGATAGGAGTGTCTCTACTATAATAGCTATAGTATCAACAATCAAATGTGATCACATAATCACATTGAGGTTCTCAAGCAAGTATGATAAGAACTCTTTAGTCCTAGGCATGAACCATAAAGAGCCATAATTAAGGACCATGTTGGGATGCTACCATACCTATGTAGCACAAGAATCCAACTAGTTCTATGACTATCAGGATAGGCTTCAAAAAGGCCTTGCATAATCAACAAAAGAAACCATTAAGACACAAGATAACAATTAACAAAATTTAAGAACACTTAAGGAAAATAACAAGTATAAAGTCAATGTTTCCATACAAAATGACATAATCAAAATCATTGACTTTAACCATAAAAAAACCCAAAATTAGCCTTTTGACATTTTTACAAAAAACCAAGTAGTGATTAAGTAGCCTAAAAAACTATAGTTGATGAGGGTAATTCCATAGTTAAGAAAAGTGCATAAAATATTCCAAAAATTTTCATTGCAAAATTTAAACAATGGGAATAAGCCTATAAAAAATTAAAAGCTATTCTAAAAATTCTCCAAAAACTATATAAAAATTTTAAAATTTCAGCTTGAATTTGATGAAATTTTTACTAGAAAAACCAATTTATAGTAAAATAGATGTAGTAAAAACTCAGGGAAAGCTACAGAAAAATTTCAAAAAATTTAAACTACTATTTAAAATTTTTTTACACCATGTTAATGACATTTAAAGGCCATAGAAAAAACTTGAAAAATACCAAAAATTAATCAACACTAATAATGTAGGCTTAAGAAATAAAATTGCAACTATTCAAGGTAGTTTACATGATAATAAAAATTAATGAAAAAAATTTAAATTTTTTTTCTAAGTCTAAGAATCCTAAACTAGCCTAAATTCACTCAAATCACATATCAACACTATAACAACAAGCCTAAAAAATTGAAATTGTGACCCAAAATCGCTTAGATTTTTTTAAAAAATAATCTAGTTTGTAGTGAAATAGCTGAAGTAAAACCTCTAGGAAAATCATAGAAAAAATTTAAAAAATTTTAAATTTTATGCAAAACCCTTCTACATTATCCTAGCAATTCGTAGGAGGCTAGGTTTTTGCTAGAAAAATTGCTAAGGTTGGGCAACATTGTTAATTTTTTGAGGTAAAAACATGGAAAAATAGAGAAAACGCTATGCACTGGTTTACAAAAAAATCAAAAATAATTAATCAAAGCTCCAAAAATAGTGTTTCAACCTCTAGTGCAATTTTTAAGACTCATACAACAACTTCATGGACTGAAAAATTTCAAATCATGCACCATAACCTTAATAAAATCTTACAAAATTTAGCTATTTTTGGCAAAATTAGGGCAAAAAACACATAGAATGGGCTTGGAAAAATTTCAAATTTTTACAAAAAAATTCATAAAGCAAAAATCACAATATGAATGTAACCATAAAGCATATATACAACATTCAATATAAGAAAAACCAAAAACTATCAAACGAGGAAGCCTAGTCTATAGAGAATGCCTTCATACTTCAACAAAAATGGGTAAAAATAGTCAAAGACTGGTACTTGGTTATCATGGTTGAAGGGCTCTTACCAATGTAAGGATTAGGGATATAAGAGATTACCTTTACAATATTGTTTTCCTTCTCTAAATTGAGGTTTTTTCTTGATGCTCCTCTTCTCCTTAACATCTTGTAGAAATAAGAGCAAAAGCTTCATTTCTTCTATAATTGCATTGCCTCTAGTGTGGGGGAAGAGTGAAATACACTCTTGAATGCTAAAAATTAGAGTGTATATTTGCCAAAGACTTTTTGCCAAGTACTACCTTAGCTAGGAACTATGCTTAGGAAGGCTATATGCATGAAAGTGTTAATGCTTGGGCTTCCCATGTAGTTATGCATTGAAATGGAAATCAATGACCTTGAAATGCCTACCTCACACCCAGTGAACTCAATGTTAAAAAAATGAAAGATATTTTTTATGCTAGGTTTGCTTAATATTTTTTCCTAAATAGCCTTTCAACCTTGGGTAGGCCCCACATGATGCCAACCAAATAAACCATGGAAAATCCTAATACATTGGTATTTAAGGCTTCAAAAAAATTTTATGCCAGGAAATGATGCCCATATAGTCATGTAGGCCATGAAATAAGGTATAGGCTTCAACCATGACCAAGATGCATCTATGGTAGCCCATCCTTGAGCCATAGTGGTTGATAGAGCTCCATTCCACACTGGAACACTTGACACTACTGTCGAAAGGCCTCTAGATGCTAGGAGATATTTTGAAATAGTTGGGAAAGATTAATCAAGTGTTTTTACGCTAAGTACACAACAAAATATGTTGTCCAACATATTTATGTAAGGGTTGAAGATAAAATACTTAAATGAAGCCTCAAGTAACATTCTAAATTGTCTACCTTAGCCCTAAAACCTAGCTAGAGCCTCTGCTAGCCATGAAACCTTAAGAGCCAAGTCTAAAATTGGTCAAGATTAGTGAATCCCTAATTTTTTCACTAAGGTAATATTGTAAATATGTTAGCTAGAATATTTATATGTGAGGTGGAGATAAAGTGTTGAAATAGAACCTCAAATGAGCTTTTAAATTGTCAATCCTAGCCCTAAACCCTAGCCATAGACACTAGCAACCTCTAGAGGTTAAGAAATCAAGTTGAATAACTAGCCATACTGCCAAGACACTATTTTTATAGTGATCATCTAAAGAAATACATTGGAAAACATATAAATAATTTGGATGATAGTTTAATGAAGCTTTTAACATCCTAAATTGCTCAAAATTCAAATTGGAAAGCCTAAGATAGTAAAGCTAAAAGGAAGCTATGACTTGACCTTGGTTAAGCAGAATAAATTTTAAGTTTCATAATTTTGAGGCAAAGACAATAGGAGAAATAGGCTGGTCAACATATTGGCCAACATAAAAACTACAAAATGAACTTTGGTTGACCAATTTTAACTTTGAAATAGCCAACTTTCAACATTGAAAGCTATGTGCTACCTTGGAAGACTAAGGTAGCCAGAATTTTAGATTTGATAATCCATGAACCAATTTTTCAATCATAAATACATTAGGGCCAAATAGAAATACATTAGTGAGCATATTTCTCTATGTTTGACAGCTTACAATGACCTTATCAAGTTAAATTGAAATTAAAATTAACTTATTCTCTCTCTTAGACCATTGTGTTGACATCACAAAGCCCTAGTATCCAAAAAATAGTCAAAACAAGTCTCTAGAACCAAATTTCATAAGAAATATGATGGCACCCTAGGAAAATTATGCTGGCTAGCATAAAAACTACAAACGCTAGGGAAAAAAACCATAAATTTCCTTTTTCTGTCCTCAAAACAGGATTAAAATGATCATTTGGAGTGCCCAAAACCTTCTACAGGCCTTGGAACTTATCACAATGGCTTGATAAGGTCTAAAATTGGAAAAATATGATTAAATTTGATCATGTTTGATCATATACTACCCTACCTTACCTTGTTTGGCCTTGCTTCACTATGTAATATCCTTATTCAAACTTATTCTATTATATCTTTGAAATATTTTATATTATTTAAATTTTATCACACATGCTCTACTCAATGTGTTTATGGTTGATGTGAAAGACTAGACTATGGATACCTGGGCATAAGTTAGCTTACCTTTGAGCTTAAGTGAACCTCATGATAATGTTGAATGATTCATCGACTTTGATTACCCAGAACTTAAGTGTGAGGGCCTATTTGACTACATAGCCTCTATAGAAAAGCCTCTCAAAATTCCTAATCACATAGTTAAAACCCTTGATCTTGAGGCTAGTGACATTTCTCAAGACTCTCTAGCTAAGGTTCTAATCACAATGCACAATGGCAAGGAGAAAACACTAAGATTAAGTTTCTTACTTGAACTGTATTAGGCTCAAGACATTACTAAGGTTCTTCAAGGTAACATTAAGGTCTTTGCATAGTCATATTAGGATATGCTAGGCCATGATCCACATCTAATTTAATACAACATTATACTTGATCCTAGTATTAAGCTAGTTAAGAAAAACATTTACAAAATTATACTAGATCTAGCCTTAGGAGTTCATGATGAGATAATGAAACTTTATCAAGATGGTTTCATCTGAGCTGTTAATTATGCTAATTGGATGTCCAACATAGTGGTAGTCCCTAATAAAAATGGAAGTGTATGTATTTGCATCAATTTTTGAGATCCAAATAAGAAAATTATTAAAGATGATTTTCCTTTTCCTAGTATTGACCAACTCATTGATACTATGGCTGGACATGCGTTGTTATCCTTCATGGATGGGTTCTTGGGATATAACCAAGTTAGGATCAACCTTGAACATCAACTTGACATGACCTTCATGGCTCCTTAGGGAAAATTTTATTATACTATGATGTCATTTAATCTAAAGAATGTGGGTGCAACCTATCAACAAGCTATGACTTTCATATTTGTGACTACATGCTAGGGTTGCTTAACAATTTCTTGGATGACATAGTAGTCAAATAAAAAGTGGCTAATGGACATGCACATGAAATTGACTTAGTAATTAAAAATGATATCTCAAGTACAAACTTAGACTCAACCCTAAGAAGTGTGTCTTTGGTGTTAAAACTAGTAAGATGCTTGGTTTCCAAGTGTTTGAGGTAGGGATATATGTTGATCCTAATAAGGTTAAGGCCATAACCAATTTGGAAACACCCACTAACCATAGGAAGCTTTAGGGACTACATGGTAGACTGGAATTTATCCATAGGTTCATCTTAAGGTTTGTGGATAAGCTGCAACCCATGACCATAATGCATGAATGTTAAACATAGGTCTTCACTATTATTATGGTATGGATGTTGTAATTTGGCTACAAGATTATGGATTAAGAGGAATGATGAGAGTGATGTAAGGTAAGCACTCTTGGCACAATAGGATGAGCTAACCAAGTCTTGCCCATGAGGTTGCATGGTAACTCATTGTTGTAATGACCTACACTCTTATGATGATTCTAGGCTTCATCCTGCAAGCACAAATCCAAGAGGACAAGAAAAAAAAGTTAAAGAATACATGTGCTTATAAGATATTACTTAATATATCATGAAAAGATAAGCAAAATATGGGCCATCATAGGTTACAATTGGTGCAACATGAGAAATCTCTATTTTGTTCCATAGATTTATATAAAGTTTGTAGTATTTGATTATGACAAAAAATAAAAAGAAAAAGAGATTACATAGCCTCACTTTTTGTGGGCTACAAAGGTTATCAGTATTAATCATTCACTCATACCTATGAACAAAGACAAAAATGGGCTATAGGAAAATAGGTTAGCATTAGATACAACAAGGTTTAAGATAGGAATGATTGACTAGATTAGCCATTTCATTCCCATCCATGTCTACCAACCTAAATGCTTCGTTGCCATAAGCTTTGATAACCAAGATAGATCCCTACCAATTGGTCAAGAACTTGTTTGCATGTTCACAAACGACCTTAAGGACAAGGTCTCCTTCCTTGAAATTTTTTCTATTTAGATCATGATGATGATGTTTTTTTTTGCCTCTCTTGATATCATTTCATGTAACTAAGCATTTGTATTTGCTGCTCCTCCACCAAATCAAGGTCAATGGTACACAACTTCTTATTCTATTCATCATTGATGAAATTGGATAGAGCTACCCTCAAGGATGACACCTACAATTCAAAAGGAGAAAAAGATTTAGATCCATAAACAAGGCTATATGGAGTGGAATTAGTTATGGTTCTAAATGTTTTTCTATAGGCCCAAAGTGCATGTATTAGTTGTTCATGTCACTTTTTTTTGCTATTGTTTAGCATCTTTCTGAGAAGGTTGATGATCACTTTGTTGCTTGCTTCAGTTTATCCATTGGCTTGAGGATAATATGGTGATGAGAAGGAATGCTTGATGCTTAGTTATTCACAAAAGGATTTATTTCTTGGCTACTAAATTATGATCCATTATCTATAACAATAGTTAAAGGCATGTAGAAATGGAACACTATTTTGTCTAGTATAAATTTATAGACTTGTTGGGATGTTATTTTCCTTAGAGGAATAACATCAACCCAGTTTATAAAATATTCAATTAAGATGATGATGAAGGTATGGCCTATGGAAGACTTAGGTGTTATAGGTCCAATAATGTTTATTCATCATTGTTGAGATGATCATGTGATCTAAGTAGTATGTAACTTAGTTGATTGCACGTGTATTAAGTTACCATGACATTAATAGATATCATAAGTTTTAACCTTTTGTTGGTAGTCTGAAACACCACCAATTTTGGGCCATCATGATTCTCTGGGTGTAATGCCATGATGGACCGCACAAATGGTTTGACACCTTGGAAGTCCTAACACCTACAAGGTTGTGTTCAAGTGTGCCTACTACGCTATTCACCACAGTCAGTGTAGCACCCAATTGTAGAGCCAGTTTGTATAAATGGAGCATTGAAGGTAGATTGTATAGTTTGGAAAATTTTCTATCTCTTGGGTTGACAAGCTTGCTACACTCTTTAGCTTGCCCAGATTGACACATGACTTGATTGATGGTCTACCCAGGGACCATGCTAGGAGCTATCGAAGGTGTTTAGGATGGAATAAATAGTTTAGCAAGCTTTCTAATGGTGAGACTTGCTATGCTATGCTATGCTATACCGTGTAGCAGGCCTTGTGGTGACTAATTAGATGTAGAAGACATAGTTGTTAGATGTTTAGTCCTCAAAGGAGTCTACACCACTTCATCCTTGAAGTGTGACTAGCATAACAAGGAAAAAACATGGCAATTGATACAAAAGTTTCCCCATTTTGGATGCTACACTATGCTATGCTACATAGCGTAACACAACGTAGCGAGACATGACAATCTTTTCTCAAACTACCTTGACACGGGAAACAAAATTGCCCATCCTTCGGCCATCAAAAATGCTTATTCTACTACCACCTCAGGACATGACCGACATTCCATGAAAAAATGTTTGCAAAGTAAGTCAAAATTCACATCAAACTAGGTGCTATCCTATGCTATGCTACATAGTGTAGCACAACGTAGTAGGGTTAAAATGCACGAAGGTCCTCCATCAAGTTGTTCCAGAAAAAGAATTGCACTTGGCCACACTTTGACCTCCAAGACTGCCTATCCCACTTCACCCTCGGGTTTCATCAAGTCTCTTGACAAAGCATTGTAGATTAAGAAAGAATTCATGACACACTAATTGCTATATTGTGCTATGCTGCACAACATAGCATAGCGTAGTGGGGATATTGAGGCTAAAAATGTCCTAGGGATGAAACTAGGGAGTCTCGAGCTTCTTCAACATGAAAAGTGTAATGGCTATTTGTTGAGATGGCTTTCCTAGCTAGGCCTCAAAGGGGTATTTTTGGTTTTTGGGCAAGATTTCTCTCAAAATTAGCTGCTATGTTATGCTATGCTACATAGCGTAGCACAGTGTAGCATGTAAGTGTTTATGCTACGCTACTATGCTGGGTAGCGTAGATAGCGTAACACTTGCAAAGAAGCATCATGACGTCTCCTGCAGCTTCAGAACTTGTTGGCAACGGTCATTTCTACTCCAGAAACTTCTTTATAGACAAGATAAGTAGTTTTCTTTGTTTTGCACGCCCTTGTTAATTCCTAAGGTTGTCCCTACGCTTGACCCTACTCGCAAGAGAAGGGAAGACGTAGTCCTAGAGCATAGGCTCCACTTTGCATTTTTTGTTAGCATTTTTTATAAAAGCATGATAGTTCCCTGGATTTTGGCACATGTAGTTTATACGGTATTGTCACGGCTCAGTAGGTTTCACTTCTAGCCTTGTCCTACTCAACGTAATACTACAATGTAGCATTGCAGCATAACACTACAACGTAGCACCAGATCGTAGTGTAGCACATCCATGATTTGTGCCATGTGGAACCTAGGAAATGTGGTATCCAAACCACGTCTCTCTCCTACTCTTAGCCCTATAAATACCCCAGCAAACAATGTTCAAGGGATTGGCTTTTTAATTTGGCTTTCTTGTGATTAACTTCTAGAGATTAGAATTTTGGCAATTGGCTTTTTGGAAATTAGCTTTGACAAGGAGGTTTGCAAGTAGAAGGTTGATAAATAGAAAACCCCGGTAGTAGCACTTCTTAGATCTCTCTTAGCCTAGCAACCACTGGCTCATCAGTTCTTGTTAGTAGGCCATTGGAAGCAGTCTAGGAGTTGTGACCATATCATTCTATTGTTAGCTATTCCTATCCAACACTTTACATCGGTTGTATACCTTCTTCAGCTAAACAAAGATCAAATCCCCCGATTTTGGGGTGGTGCATTCTCTCACTTAAGCTCATTTCATTTTACTATAGCATATATTTTGCATCATTGTGTATTGATTCATGTTTATTGCTTAGTTACATATTCTGCTATGCTTTTACTACTCTATGTGCTACGGTATTCTTCATTTCAATTCTCATGCATAACATTTTAAAACCATTGTTTGCAAAAGGTTATTGTACACCATGTAAGTCCCTGTTTGATTGACCAGATCATTTAGGGTACCCTATTTCCATTTTTTTTTCAGCACAACTCTCACATGGATCTGGGGTTAGGCTGTATGCCCAGTAACCTCTCAGTGTTCCATCCACCAACGTTTTTGAATGTTACAATTTTTTAACACTAAAAGGAGGATCTTTCTCTTTTGTGCATCATGGGTAACCTTGCATGCTATCTGTACCCCATCATTAGTAACCTAATAGCGTAGACATGACATCCCTGTGGTTGTCTATGCACCTGGTGGTGTAGATTAGTCACCACGATGATTCCTTTGGGACCCTATAGGTTGAAAGCCCAAAATAGTCTACTGTGTTACACTACCTATGTCTAGTGTACCATGGTGTCCCTATTAGTGTAATAAGTCCAAAACTCTTTCTTGTTTCATGCTACCAGCATTCTATGTAGCATAGTAACCCCGCTAGTGTAGTGGTTTCCAAATAGTTTACTGTGTTATGCTGACTATCTACTATGTTATGCTAGACCATCTACTTAGTCAACTACGTTACACTGCCTACACTTTATGTAGCATAGTAATTCTACCAATGTAGCAGTTCTTTAACTATCCACTCCATTACATTGCCTATCTACTATGTTACGCTATCTGCATTTCATGTAGTGTAGGGACCCTGTCAGTAGCAGTTCCTACAATGTTCATTGTACTACGCTACCTATCCACTATGTTACGCTACCTACATTCTGTGTAGCATAGCAACCCTATCAGTGTAGCGCTTCCACTATGTTGCGCTGTCCACAACGATATGTTGTTCACTATGTTACGCCACCATTTAGCGTGAAAACATGCTATTTTCCAATCGTTTCTCACACATATATCTCCCTCTTACACCTCTCTTATGTAGAAAAAATGAACCTTGCAACAACTTTGGTTTCCACCTTGAACTTGGAGGTATCCTACTCTCTCCAACATATGGCAGGTCCTGAGTGACCACCCAGTCTAGTGCTAGTATAGTGATAGTCCCTTAGACTGTAGCACTAATCACCTGAACGTCTACCCCAAGATGAAGAGGGATACAATTTTTTGTGTGCAAAAATTCAAGAGAATATACCACTGGACCATCAAGAATCTAATGAAAAACATAACTTTCAGTTCATCCATTGGAATGGAAGGGAGTTCATACCTACTCCTAATGCCACTATTTCATTGACTGAAACGTATTAATGGGTGCTGAACCAACTTATACAATTGAGTAGGTCAAAAGAATGGGACATAGCCTCCCATTACGATGAACCCTTTGAGGATAGCCAAGAGGAGCTAGACTCCCATTTAGATGGTGGGGGTCCAATCTATGCCACAGCTATCCCTTCTATCTCTATTGTCCATTCATACTAGTAGCAATTTCTCACCTTTGTTACTACTTTTGCGACACGGCCATGACCCAAACCCTCTTTGGTGATAGGTATTCACCAAACGTCATTAACATATCAACAAGTAGGCCCTTAAACCTCATTTCCCACCAATCATCCTTCCCAGTCTACTCCGACTTCATACCAAACATTTGTAATGCACACACTGCCATACGTGCACACCATGCCCACCTCATAGCCGCATGTAAGTTCCATTCCTATTCTCCCCTCTATAAACATTCCACCATCAGTAGTAGGTCCAACCTCAACTGCACGGTGGGCAACAAAAACCTCTTTTCCCACAACTCAACTATCTCATATGCAACAATACGCGCAACCGCAAACATATCAAGTTTCACATGCAATGAAGCCAAACACAGGGCTATGGGCCGCTCCAACCATGGGACAGATGACCACCCTTATAACACCATCAATGACAGTGATTTTAGTAGAACCACCTATTGGGTTGTGGGCCTCTTAAATGACACCACTAGCAAGGGTTGTTCAAATAGTGCCCCCAATGGAACTGGCAGCTGCACCAACAACACCATCGATGATGGCTGCTCCAGCAGCCCCACAACCCCCTATGACACTCCTAGGTCTAGACCAAGCTTTCTAGCTCATCCAAACCCTTACTGATGAAATTAAAAGGCTTAAAGCCACTAGCTTAGAAATATTCTAGGTCATGGACTTCTATCAGGATGACCCAATTAGTTCGACTGTTCCTGTGCTAACGTTGCCTCCTAGGGTACAACTTCCCTAGTTCAAAAAATACAATGGAGAGGGTGACCTGAATGCCCACATGGTTACGTTCAGGTCTGCATCCTTACTACTAAAGCCATGGCCCCATGCCATCATCCATGTATTTTCCATGTCCTTGAAGGGTAAAGCCTTAGACTGGTACCGCGTGCTTTCTCATGCCTCAATCTCAACATTGGAAGAATTGTTAAGCTAGTTTGTGACTCAATTTAAGTATAACCTAAAGCTGGAAGTCACTTTGGATCAACTTATGAGAATCAAACAAGAGCCACTAGAATCCATGCAAAAGTTCATACAATGATAGACTACTACCCTAAATGAGATTCATGAACCGATCACCAAGGCCCATTTACTAGCCATTTCAAAAGGTCTGGTAAATGATTTCATTAAATCCAATCTATACTACTTGGCTTTGTGTTCCCTTAGCCAGATGTTCACTCAAACCAAGAGTATCCAAGATGTAGTGGAAGCTAGTAGGGATCCAACCTATGTTGCATTTAAAAACGCACACAAAAAGAAGGACAAGGAGAGAGGCAAAGACACAACAACCACAGTGGCTATTGTAGCCCATGAAACTAACAAGGGTAAATAGATGGATCAAGCATCCAAAACTCATGCCACAACTAACACAACACCTAGCCCTAGCAGCACTAGCCAAGAAACTACCGCCCAAACCTCGACAAGGCCAAATTTTGAACGCAAGGATTGTTTAAAATATAATCCCTTACCAATCAAGCCATCTAAGCTTCTAAAACAATTACTAGGAGCTTGGCACATTCAACATAAATGGATGTTAGAGGAGGCTCTTAAATGGCATCAGAGGTACTATGAAGTCCTTCATGATCCCTCTGTGATTATGCCCAATGATGCACCAGTACCTAAGAACTTTAGACTAGAGTGCTTCTGCAATTATCATCAAGTGTGCAGGCATGACACAGATTATTGCTTGGCACTAAAAGATGATATTCAATGAATGATTTATCAAGGTAAGTTGGTGTTGGATGATAGTAATCCTATCCAACCCAAAAACCAACTGATGCATGTTTACAAAGACCCTTTAAATGCTAACAATGTAGGTTACACTATCAATTCCATTGGCATTGATGACAACGTAGACTCGCAACATGAATCATTCATGGTTCAAGTACCTTCCCACAACCCTGTAGTTTTGACAACAACCACTATGGAAATCCCATTTGTCATTAAAGTTCCTCCTCAGACATCAGTCGCACCTTTTGTGCTTAAGACTACATCACCTACTACCACAACAACCCAAGCACCTTTCATTATCAAGGTGCCCAAGCATATTGCTCCCTCTACAACCCAAGGTCCAATGATAGGAACTACATCACAATGTTCCCATCTGAGGATAAGTTGGCTAGAGAACGCACTATATTGGACCCCCCTAAGCCCATCCCTTTGTCATCCATACCCATTACTTCATCATCGAAAGCTACGGGTAACATGCAGCAACTGCCCTTTGAGCCAACAAAACTTATCATCCAATCTAAACCCACTCCTCCTCAGAAGATTCGTCTTTTAGAATGCATAGAAGAAGCAAAGGTGAGCAAACAACCAAACAATGAGCCAAATTTCCTAGATGCACTTTTGCAAGTTAAACAAGCTTTGAAGTAAAAGAATACAACGTTAAGCTTGTATGACTTAATCATGACCTCTACGGTGCATCATGAGGCCTTGGTTCGCATGTTTGCATCTATTCATGTTAATGAAAACATGCCAACTAAGGAGAAAGCTATCCATGTAGTTATGCTTCCCACTATAGCTGAAGAACCATGGCCAACCCAATTAACATTTCAAGACAAGGCCATCAAGGATGACCCTAAAAAATGTCAAGTAACTACTGCCCCCATGTTTATCATGATTTGGGTGGATCAATACAAAATTCATAGAGTACATGTTAACGACGAGGCTTCCATTAACATGATCCCATGTCCCATTGTTGACAAGTTGGGCTTGGTAGATCAAATCAAGCCAAAAATGACTTCCTATCTGAAATGATTTAATGGAGCATGTGTCATAGTAAAAGGCACTATTACCATCAACTTTGTGGTGGGGGACTAGTTTCCCACCAGTGTAGAATTCATTGTGGTGGAAGAAATGCCCAGGTTTAACTTGATCTTGGGGAGATCATGGTTAGCCCAATTAAGAGCTATCTCTTTACCATTATACTAAGAAATCCACCTACCCTACGCAGGTAGAGAGGTGGTGATCTTTGGTGACGAAATAGCCCCTCGAGCTATAAATAATATAGACATAGAACAAGGGTCAGAGATAGAAATATTTGAAAACCCATCACCCATCCACAATGAACTCCCATGTTCAATAGATGAGCCACCCAAAACTACCAACTTAGACCAGGAAACCACTTGGGCTGAATTGCCTTTCCAAATAGAAAATGACAACATAGAGGAATATTGCCACAAAGCTTCTCGGCCATATGCTCTTCCTAACCCACAATAGGTTAGGAAACAATTACGTAACTAGAGTCTACCTCAAATTCACTTCCATGAATGCTTATCCTCAATAATCTTGTTTCTTTAGTCTTGATTTTACGTTATGTTCACTATTTGCATTATGTCCATTGTTTGCATTAATTAAACTAGTGATGGCCTGAACTGGCCTTAAATTAGCAATGGCTCGAAATGGCCTTAAGCTATTGCATGGCCTAAACTAGCCTTAAACTATCCCCATGGCCTGCTAAGGCCTAAAACTAGTAATTGAACCTCAAAAATTACATTGCAATGGCTATAAATGGCCTTAAACTATCGCAATGGCCCGAAATGGCCTTAAACTAGCGATGGCCCAAAATGGCCTTAAACTAGTGATGGCTCAAAATGGCCTTAAACTAAAACAAGGGGCCCACAAGGGGTCCAAACACATTAATAAAATATTAACCAAAAGAAATGAGATAATTGCTTCCCTTTTTACTCTTCATTAAATTTGAGTCCATACAATAAGGGTTACTAAAAATAAAATAGAAAGACAAAAATAAAAATTGTTTGCCACCACACTACAAGTCTTTGCTAGTATTTTCATCTCTTGCTCCACTAGGTCCCGCACCTCTATTTGGGTCCTACATAAAAAGAAAATAATGAATAGAATTATAATAAGGCTCTCATGAAGTAGACTACAACACAATAGAAAGTAGCTAACCTGAGATGGGCCCACATCCATCTCAGGAGGTATCTTATCCATGCCAGCTACCAAATGCCATAGAATCTCCTCCTCGGTTAAGTGGGTCCAATCTTCTTTCCCTAGATCAATGCTTGTCACAACTTTCCCCTTCTCCATAGCCATCCATCTAGGTGGCCCTAGAGAAAAGGTGGTAGTAGTGATCTCCCTGGAAAGTAAAGTCATCTCTCTTTTAGGAGACTCACTAACCATTACCTATTGCATAAATTTTTCATAGGACTTAGCAGCACCAATCACATCAAGAAATAGTTTATGAGTATGCAACTCAACAGAAGCATCCTTATATTTTTGACGATAGGAAGCATGTTCCACCTTGTACATGTGCTTATGATTTCTCTATTGCTACCCCCATTCGTACACCTTGGTGCTGTAGTCTTTCCAATCTTGGTTTTTTTAGGCCAATAAATCCATCTGCAAGCATTGCTCAATTATTTCCTGGCTGGCCTCATTTTTACCCCACATGATTGACCAATATCTTGTGTAATCAATCACAGTTGTGCACCAACTACCATTGGAAGTGTTGCGGGGTCAATAAGAATTCAATTCTTGATCGTAGGTCTTCCAACTTGACCACTTGGCTAGCTTTCTCCTTCTCTAGCTTCTGGACCTGCTTCCAAAGGTCTTCGTTGACGCGCATACACTCCCACAACAATAGTGCCGAGTATAGTGCACATTTTCTCATTTCCTCGTATACATTACGAGGCACCTCGGTCACCTCTAGTTGAGTTTAGGCACAACGTAAACTTCGACCACTTGCCAAGGATCCCACTTAAGCTAGGAATCTAGGATATCAAACATGAGAAAGTGTCAATCATGAGAAGATGGAAAAATAATAAATAGAATAACACTAAAGATAAGTGCCACACCACTAAACACACCTATTTCTGGGTCAATCTGCCTTAAGTAGTTGATCATGTCATCAAACAACCTCTTCCTCTATGGTAGGGACCTCCTCCTCTGTAGCTAGGGCCTCTTCTTCTTCTATAGCAAGGACCCCTACCCCAGGGGCCAAAGCTTCTTCTACTTCATCTATTAAACGCATTTAAGGTAAGAATGTTGGTCTAACACAAAGGGGGAGGGGTAATTAATGAAAAAATTAAACATACTTACCAGGGGGAGGGGTAACTAATGAAACAATTAAACATACTTACCAATGAATGCAGGTTGCACCTTAAGGACCTTGATCTGCAACTTTCTACCTCTTTCTTCACTAGTGCATGGATCCTCTTCCATGGGACAAGAATTATTGTGCTGTAACTTTGATTTCACCACTTATGCAATGAGGCACGCTCCCCTTAGCACATTTCTTGTGTTAGTGGGAGGTGCCTCTCCAATGCTGTCTGGTGCATGAAAGGGATGTCCCACCTGATCCTTCATCGTTATCAAAAGAGACTCTGGAATAGCTTCTAGGGGGTCTTGGGATCAAGTAGTGTAGAATACTTGGTAGATCCATGATTTGGATATTTGGGTGTGATCCTACAACACCTAGATGCCATTCTCTCAGACCACCAAGAATTTTGCAAACCATCATAGGCAAGCTATGAAGAAGGAAAAGTGTACATTGAAACTAGCTTCAATATTTTGATGAAGCTTAACCATTTCAGCCCACAAGCCTTCGGAAAGGTACTTGGCCCAATTATAGCAAGTTCCTTCTTCCATAACATCCCTTATTATCCAATCCTGCTCTACTCCAAGAATTTTCCCTTGGGAGAGTATCTTGGGGAAAGCACAAGCCCAGAAGATAGGGTAAACCTTTTGGGCTACCTCTAGCCTAACCTTGTGCATTTAAATCCCTTTTCAATCATTGCTCATCCCTAGCCATTCTTTTATATCCCCTTGATGATTTACATCCTTGTTGGTCTTGTCCCCTATAGGTAGACCATTAGAGAAAACACCGAAAAGATATGTAAAAAGGCTGTTAGTAATCTCAAACATCATCCACACATTATGAACCTCTGTGTGGAAACAGTTAGCCTTTTCTGAAAAAGAATCAACTAGGGAGAGCATTTCTATAGCTGAGACACTTGGATTTACTACAAAAAATAAATCCATGAGCCCAGCCTCCTAAATGTTATGAACAAGGGTGGCTAGGGCCCCATTGCATAACCAATGTTGCATCTTGTCCACTTCACCATATTTGAAGAAGAGATTAGTTTCATCATGTCCTGAGGTAATTACTGTAACCCCTTGAGATTCAATTGCTACTGCAATAATCAATAACAAAATTAACAAAAGGAAAAAACAAAATCAATTACTTGAACACATGAAAAAAAGTGCATGATCTAACATACCAGATGTGAATGGCGTGGAAAATGGTGGGATTTCCACTAGAATGTCCTCCATAGTAAGTGCTTGGCGGGATGCCCACTCATCATCCAACCATCCAAGTTCCTCGCATTTCACATAGAACTTAGCATACTTGGTTGGATAGGTTCTGAAATCATCCCCAAGCTATTCTATGACACTGGCATGCATGTTCCTAGCAGAAGAGAACTCTTGTAAGGCCGTTTGGGCAAATGCCAGCATCCCCATGTGATCGTGAAGACCATCCTTGTCAATTACAAACCTAGTAACATACAGAGTACAATAAGCATTTCAACTATGCAAGATAAATGATACATGTTTAAAAAATATTCATAGGACTCACCCACTAGCATAATAGATGGTCCCAAGTGGATTTTGGAAGAAGGTGCCCATGTGATAGGCAACGAACAATGTGTTGTATTTATGATAGCACTTAAATTCAGGAATGGCCCAAATCCAAGATAAGCATATCAAACCTCTTGGATGCCAATTTGAGCTCCTAGCCTCTTCACCTTCAATAGATCCATCAGCCATAAAATTTAAGATGCCTTGATTTGCCCTGGGCAATAGTATTTCAACAAGAACAATGGCTACCTTTGTTGATAAGTGTGACCACACTATCACACTAAGGTGATGAAGGAGGAACTCTAGGAACTCCCGTGCATCTTCTTGAAACCAGACTGCTTAGTCCCCAACCCACGCATGGGGAGGGGAACATTAGCCATAGGGGCACTTAGGTAGTGTACTATCTGAAATCATCGACAGCTGGAATGAAATGTACGTCGAGAGATTTACAAACAGCACAGAAGATCCTACCTTTGCTTGAGGGTGAGTTGGAACTAACAAAGGTAGAATACCTTGGGTGGTCCACACGTGGATCAGACAAGGATTTCCCCAAACATATGCCAATGCACGATATGCCAGGTTATACATAAACGATATGAAAAATGTAAATCAACGTGCACAAATGTAAACAAGAGATAAAAAAATGCAAACGAAAACTATGACAAATCTTGGCTGAAAATGCAGCAATACTATTGGATAATAAAAGTTACAATGCACCGATCTAGAAGCAGTTGTGAATCTGACACAAGGTGGACAAAGAGCCCTGGTGAATGCAAGGGTGTGACAGCGTGCTGGTTCAGACTACAGGCATAGCGTGGAGGCTATATGCTTAGCGTGCAGGGTCCAAGTCCAACGTATAGGATGGGTGTCGTGAATGTTCTCAATGTGTCTCGTCCCGATTCTTGCCAAGGTTTTCTCTAATTTTCAAACCCTGATCTGATAAAAAATCAGGGTTTTTGTACAAGTTTGGGCACTAAACTCGAATCTAAGATGGGGTGATTAGCTATGGGATGCTGGAATTTCGGATTGGATGACATGTGGAGCGTCGACCGGGTGCAACCGAATGAAATTTTACAAGTGTGCAGTGTGCTGCATGCCAACATGTGCTGCTACATGCTGGCATGTGAATTCAGCGTACAGACTTGACTAAAACAAAAGAATTCATTTTTACAAACTACTGTTACAATAGGGAGTATCCAATTTGGCCCTCAGACTTGGGCTTGGATGTCACGAGAGTGCTGCTTGCAGATATTCTTGGACTTGATCTAACATGGTTCTGCTGATGTCTTTTACTGATGTACGCTGTGCTACACGCTAGATGGTGCATGCCGGGCGTACATGCTAGGCGTATATGTTGGGCGTACACGCTAGGCATATATGTTGGACGTACACACTAGGCATACATGTTGAGCATGCAAGATGTACATGCTCGGCGTGTGAACCTCAAAGTGCGTGATTTTGAGGTCAAAACCCAATTTTCTTAAGCTCATGATGACGCCTAACAATTGCTCTATCTCTGAGAGTTGACGCCTTCCTGTTTCGGGTAATCTTCAAAGTCGTACACTGGGCATATATGTTGCATACTCAATAAAACCAAGTATCTTGAGCTAAAAATGGTAGGTTTGATTTCGAATGTCGCCGTAGTTTTTTGTGGGTCCAGGGAAACCATTTCTTGCTGGGTTTGACTCTGTTTGAAGCTGTCTGTGAGGTCTTCAAGCTTCAGTCATGGTGGGGAGCATCATGACTTAGCTTGATTCTTGTCAGAGGAGTACGAAGCTCAAAATTTTGTGGTGTTTCATTGGCCCCTCTTTGTTGATGTTTGGAGGAATCAACCCGAGAAGTGTCAATAAAGAAGTACAAAACACCACAAGTGACTTGGTAGAAACATTGTCCTTTGAAACTTGGCCATATGTCATCGCACCATGTTCAGTAGTACATAGGATTGGGAAAATGAAGTTCGTAGCTGGATAGGGGAAATGGAAATTGTGGGGATTGGGAACTGATCAAGGAATTGTGCATAGTGAAGGGGATGCTCTGGTGTGTGTACATGTCATGTTGATCCTTGCTAGTAGCCATTGTCTAGTAGACTTGGGACCAAGACATGAGGCGTACATCCTTTGGTGGAACAAGAGTCTTGTTTAGTGTTTAAGAGGATTTGTTGGTGTAACCAAAGCCACGATGATTGATGTGTTACGTTCTTTGGAGGAACAGGGCCTCTGTTTAGTGTTAAAGGGGACCTGTCGGCAGAGAGCCAAAGCCACACAATGAGATGTTACTTGAGTGTTTGAGACATGAGTACTTGCTTCCAAGACAATTGCCTCGCCGCCTGGGGCTTGTATGGGAAGTGGTAAGGGTCCTGGTTTTTTTGGCTGAAAATGCTTTGCTTTGATCTTGTACTCATTACTCAAGTGCCACGTTGTGTGTTGTAATTGCTGAAAAGTGTTGCAGTGTGCAACAGCGTGCTCAAAGTTTTGGAATGCCCTAGGTGTGTCTGGGGTATGATTGAGTAGAGTATGTTGAGGAATAGATGGGAAGTGTAACGGTAAATGTACTAGTGAATGGCTTGATTAACCTAGTTACGTGTGTTAGGCACAATGTGACACCTTGCCTCTGTAACGAAGTGCATTCTCGTACGAACACCTCTGAGTGTCATCCTGCAAACACAAATCCAAGAAGATAAGAAAACCACGAGTGAGTGAGTAAGATTAGACTTGAACAGCAACTGATGAAACAAAGGCACCAAATGAGATTTCAGGCACTGAGTGTGGATGGCAACAATGTTGTTAAGATCAACTGGTGATGAGTGCGGTAGAGGCTCTGATGAAATTTGAATGCAGTTACAGATTAGGAGACTGGAGATGAAGCTGCTAGTTTATAGTCATAGCGGACTATCATGGGTTAGTTTTACATCATGACCCATTGGACAGTGCCAGTTTATCATCGTAGTGGATGGTACACTGCTAGTTTATAGTCTTGGTGGACTGTGAAGAAGCAAACCAGTTTATAGTCTTAGCAGACTTTGGTGAACAAAACTATGGCAGTTTAAAGTCATACTAGATAGGCACTAGTTTATCATCATTGCGGATGAACTGTGGTGCTAGTTTATCATCATAATTCCAGGACGAGCTGTGGTATCAGTTTACCATCATGATTCCAGGATGAGCTATGGTATTAGTTTACCATCATGATTCCAAGACGAGCGCATACATGAATTCATGTTCAAATGTAGAACGATTTCAAGTACAAGTGGTTTGTCGGATGTGCTAGTTCATTTTCATTCATATCAGCTAGTTTAAATGCTCCATTGTCAAATGCTTTGGTGACCAAGTAGGGTCCTTCCCAATTAGCTGAGAATTTGTCTGGAAGTTCCCGAATGGCTTTGAGTACAAGGTCGCCTTCCTTGATCAGGAGTTTATGGATATCGTACCAATGGTGCTGTCATTGCTACTTTTGGTAACATTTGATCTGATCAAGCGCACGTGTGCGTTCCTCCTCCACCGAGTCTAAGTCAACAATGCACAAGTCATTATTTTGATCATTGTCAAGGAGTCTGGAGAGCGTAATCCTTAAGGATGGTACCTACAACTCCAAAGGTAAAATAGCTTCTGAACCATAAACAAGACTATATGGCATTTTACCTATGGAAGTACGATGCGTAGTGCGATAAGCCCATAGTGCGTATACCAGCTGTTCATGCCATTTTCTTTTGTTCTGTGTAAGAATCTTCTTTAGTACTGAGATGATGATCTTATTTGTAGCTTCGACTTGTCCATTGCTCTGAGGCTAGTATGGGGATGAAAATGAATGTTTTATCCCTAGACTTTCATAGAAAGTTCTAGTTTTGGCACTGTTGAATTGTGGCCCGTTATCAATGATGACAGTCATTGGGATGCCAAAACGAGTCATGATGTTTTCTAGAATGAAGTTGCATATATGTTTGGATGTGGTCTTTCTAAAGGGAATAGCTTCTACCCATTTTGTGAAATATTTAGTCATGGTTATGATGAAGCTATGTCCTACGGAAGATGGGGGAGTTATTGGTCCAATGATGTCTAACCTCCATTTTCAGAAAGGCCATGTGATTTGAGCTGTATGCAATTCATTGGGTGGGACATGTATGAGATTACCATGCTTTTGACATGTGTCACATGTTTTGACCTTAGAGACACAGTTGTACTCCATGTGTGGCCAATAGTATTCTAAACGCCTTATTTTGGTTGCCATTTCTTTGGGCGCTATGTGCCCTCCACAGAGTCCTTCATGTACTTGCTCCATAATGGTATGGCCCTCCGTACTACTGATGCATCTTAACAGGATTCCTTCATAGGACCGACGACATAACATGTTACCTACCAATGCATACTGTCGAGAACATTTTCGTACTGCGTCCTTTTGTGCATTCGTCAGATATTGAGGTGGTTTACCATGTAAAAGGTACTTCTTTATGTCATCGTACCATTCTATCGCCTACATTGTACTAACGGATGCAATCGGTAATTCATCGGGAGTATCAGTTATGGGTTTAGTGCAACTGATTATAGAGCTGGGCAACATGTGGAACATATTTGGTGACATGTTTAGAGCTAATGTGGCAAGTGCATCTGCGATGGTGTTATCATTTCTAGAAATATGTTGTACATCTACATTTTTGAATCACTTCAGTAAGTGCTTAGTCAAATCACAATATGATTGTAAGTGTTGCGCTTTACATGCATAAACATCTGTGACTTGATTTAGAACTAATTATGAATCACCTCTGACTACCAGTCGTGTGATGTCTGAAGTTAGTGCTGCCATGAGACCTCTAAGGAGGCTTTCGTGCTCTGCTATGTTGTTGGTACAATGGAAGTTGAAATGGTAAGCAAAGGATCAGATCTCTCTAGAGGGATAGGTTATGATGGTGGCAGCACTTCCCCATCAAGAGGTGGATGATCCATCAAAGTTCAAGATAAAATCGTAGTCATTAGGTACTATTCCTATTGCACTCACATTTTTGTTAGGGAATTCTAGCTCTATCGTCGCCTGATCATGCATTGGGGATGCAGTCATTTGATTTGTTATGGGTTGACCTTTAATTGATGATTGTGCTATGTAGTGTAGGTCAAACTCACCTATCATGGCTTTTCAACGAGCTATTCTACTCGACTGGTAAATGTTTCCTGTGATGGCTCTGAGTACATTATCCTTGCAGATTATATTGACTTGGTTACAGAATAGGTAATGTCGCAATTTATTTAAGGAAAAGACAAGGGCTAAGCATGACCTTTCCACCTCGTTGTACCTCTTCTCATGGGCTACTAATGCATGACTCAAGTAATAAATGGGGGCTTCAGTTCCGTCATCTTGTTTTTGGCAAAGCATAGATGCGATTGATGAGTTAGAAGTAGCAAGATAGATGTAAAACGATTTATCATTTTGAGGTGGATAAACTATGGGTAGTTGAACAAGTACTATTTTAATGTTGTCAAATGCTTCCTGGCACTGTGAAGTCCATTCAAAATAGGCATTCTTGCATATCAAGTGGTTCATAGGTTTCAACTTGTCTGTGAGTTTTTCTATGAAATGCCTCATGAACTGCAATCTACCTTGTAGACCGCAAAGTTCGGTAAGGTTGCTAGTTGGTTTTAAGTTTGTTATGGCCCTAACCTTATCAGGGTCTACTCGTATCACTACTTCTGAGGCTATGAACCCAAGCATTTTTCCTGTTTTAACTCCAAAGACACATTTCTTTGGGTTAAGTCTCAGCTCATATTTTAAACAATATTTTAGTACCAATTCAAGATCTTGTACATGTTGTTCTGATGTATTTGATTTAACCATGATATCATCCACATAGTCATTGAGCGAGTTGAAGATATAATCACTAAAAATAAATTTCATTGCTCTTTGGTATGTAGCGTCGGCATTCTTGAGACCGAATGGCATCATCGTGTAGCAAAAGGTACCCCATGGTGTCATAAAGGTCATCCTAAGTTGATGCTCAGGGTTAATCCAAATTTGGTTATATCCTGAAAAGCCATCCATAAAAGATAATAATGCATGCCTACCAGTTGAATCAACTAGTTGATCAATGCTAGGTAGGGGAAAATCATCTTTTATTGTTGCAACGTTGAGGTCTCGAAAGTCAATGCATAGGGGAATGCTTCCGTTCTTCTTCGGGACAATGACCATGTTGGATACCCAGTCAGCATAGTCAACAACCCGAATGAAACCATCCTGATAAAGTTTGGTGATTTCATTACGGACTGCCAATGCTACCTCAGGTTTAACCTTATGTGCTTTTTGTTTCACTGGTCTTAATTTTGAGTCGAGTATAATGTTGTGCTGGAATATTCGAGGATCTAACCTAGGCATGTCAGTGTAAGACCAAGTGAATGCTTCTATGTTGTTCTTAAGAACTTGTGCTATGTCATTAGCGAGTCATGGGCTTAGCAATGTACTTAGTTTTAGGATTTTAACTTTTCCGTCTAGCAGGGTGATGGGGACTTCAACCAAGGGGTCTTCGGTGATGCTATCAGCTTCTAGGTCCAGAGTTTTGGTTATTGTTTCAAAACAATCTAGCGTTTGTTGAGTTGATGCCACAAACGTGTCATTTGTCGTTGGGCCTAAATCAATAGCCTCCATGTTGATTTCTTAGGTAATCGTTCCATGCGGTCCATTGATAGATAGTGGTAAGAATAATTGTTTGCTATCCATGATGTTTGCTCCTACCAACAAATAGTGAGCAACGTCAATCAGGCAGTTGGTAATTTTCGAATGCAAGTAAACTATGCGTTTATGCATCTAAACTGGACTAAGGTATGTGATGGAAACTTATTATCGTATCCAGACACATGGTAGTTTAGGACCTTACCGGGCTGATTACGGCAGTTTAAGGCCTTACCGGGCCGTTTGTGGCAGTTTAAGGCCTTACCGAGCCATAATTGTTCGTTCATGATGTCTGGTTGATTGTACGATTTGTAATCGTTATCGAGTGTGAAACTGCCAGATAAGGAGTTTACGCTTAAATCTTTAGTGTGGGCAACAGGAGTTTCTTTGCAAGAGAATATTGCATATGGGTAGTGTTATATCATTATTTTGTTTTTGTCCTGTTCATTATCATTGCTTCTGCATTGTTCTTATGTATTTACACATTCTTTGTATTTTGGTTAATTTTTAAATTAATTAAATAAATTATTTCAAGGTGCCCTCAGCGTGTTTAACGCAAAGTATATAAATTGGAGTTAGCATGAATCGCAAGGTAGCCACAGTCAAATTCGAGCATGCACATAGCGAAATCCCAATGTGAACCTGAGACCAACGTGAACCGAGGGCAGCATATACTGAGGGTAGTGTATACTGAGGGGACCAGGGTGACATAGATTGGGGTGTAACGAGTCATCAGAGGGTGTCCAGCATGCGGCTCCAAACCCCAGCGTGCGATATTCAACGCAGCGTGCAGGGACAAAAACCCAGCATACAGGGTTCGCAGCGTGCAGGGATGAAACCCCAGCGTATAGGGTTCGCGGCGTGCAGGGACGAAACCCCAACATGCAGGGACAACGGGGTGCAGGGACGAAACCCCAGCATGTAGGGTTTAGTGTGAACACCATGATGAGCAAGGGCAAGCAAGTAGAAGGCCAGGGAAGGAAGAATCCTTGCTTGACCTTTGCTGAAGAGAGCAAAGTGATGCTCTAGTATCTGCCTAGATCCAAGATTCCCTCATGGTCAGGGTTGATGTGCAGGTGGGCTCTAACCCTTCATCAAAATCTGTGTTTTTGCCTACTGTTCCTGTTGATTTTCTCATTGCGTAGCATAGATGTTTCCATAGCGTAAGGTTTTTGTACTCAGCATGTATGGTTAGTGTGATCACGCTCAAGCATGCAGCATGCAGGGTCTGCATGCTGCGTTTTCCACCGTGCCGGGTGCACGCTGAGTTTGATGCTGAAATTTTTTTTCTAAGTGTTGGCTCCCTACTGTAGCACTTTATTTTTACATGGCTTATTCACCCTATTTCTTCAATACATGTAGGGATCCCAAACCTTTCCTCTTGATGGTCGAGCTTGTTGGAGTTCTGATGTGGTTTGGTCCGATTGATTTTGACGAGCCAGTTCCTGATATGATAATTGATCGCAATGGGGTATGATTCAGAGAAGGGGCCTGTGAATTCCTTGCCTTCATCTTAGATAAATTCAACATGGTAATATTGTCACATTTAAGTAAACAATTAGCATTGAGCGTGCTCGAGACCATGTTACCAGGGTCTTCAAATGACGTTGTGGCTTTCGTGGTGGACATTGACGAGGGACCACTTACGATTGATGACAGTCCCTCTGGTGGACCCCAATGTAGCTGTCCATTATCGCGTGTGTGGGACTTATTGTCACATGGATCTTACCACATCAATAACACCTTTTTCCTAGCTGCTCGTGTGCATACTTTGTTCCAGAACCCTCCCAGAATGGTGTACCGAGTAGGAAGGTAAGTTTGTTCAATTTTTTGCTTTTTAACTCGCTGTTTAGTAGTGGTTTATATTCTGACCACCGTCTCTTTGTAGGCCTCAGTTCGATAAATAAGGAGTGTGCGTAGGCGATGATGGGCTCACTTTGGCTCGTACTGCCTTGGAGGCCTTCATGGTAGGCCCCACTCTTCGTGGTGCCGTGTTGGCAGGGTGACATCGTTCATTTCCACAAACGGTACTCAAGGGCACTTGCACAATGCGAGGCTAGGGGGTGGTTGCATGGGGATTGGTCTCATAATGGGCTAGTTTTCCCACATGATGGTGATTTGGCTCCTAGCAATCTGAATCCATCGACTGACGGTAAGTAATGGTATTTTTGACACCTTAGTTTGCTTGTTTTGCTACATCATTAGTTTTGTTGACTCCCTGGGGTTATCTTGTGCATACAGTGGATGACTCATCTGGTGGAGCCACTATCACAACGAGGCGGACTGAGAGCACTTTATCTATGAAATTTGGGAAAGTCAGTGATGCACAGGGATGGTTACGTATGAAGGCACTGCCACATATCGTCAGTCATTTGAGTGATGCGGGCCTCATGGATTTGTTTACTGCTCTAAGCCTTGATGTTTCTGTGATGGAGATGATTGGAATCATTGATTCTTTCAACAAGTCTATCACCTACTATAGCACTCACATCAAGGGTGTCAAAGTGGTTTTCCATCTATCGGAGGAGTTCTTTTCGGACTTCTTTGGTGTACCAGTAGCTGGAACTAAAGTGATTTTGGATAGGGTGCAGAGGAAAATCCATGTGGTTTGTGAATTGGAGAACTGGTTGGGTGTCCTTAAGGGCTCTAAGGGGTTTCCTATGTAGGGGAAATCAAAAGCAGAAGAAGTTAATGAGTTATATCGCTTGTTCAGGGTGCGGGTGTTTCCCAAGTATCTATCTCAAGTAAAAAGTTTTGGGGTAGAACCTATGTGCATCATGCACACTATTTTAGAGACTGGGGTACATTATAACTGGGCCTAGTTTTTGCTTTTGGGTTTCCACAGGAAGATAGTGAGGTTGCATTCAAACATTGAGGTGCAATCCCATTTCACTTTTGAATTCTTTGCTGGTTACTTGCGCCGGCTGGCTGAATTTTTGGTTGTTCACCCGGATAATAGGTATGTGTTAAGGGATCGCCACCAAATATCTCACCCGTGGATTCGCCACTTATTTGAGGTGGTTGAATCCCAAGATGCTCCCGAGGGGATTGACGATTCGGTTTCTGTCATGATGGAGGGGTCATTTGGTTAGTCAATTCACACGCATGATAGCATAGGGTTGGAACCAGATAATGTGCCCTACACTACTAGGAGAGCCGATCGAATTATCCAAGAAATGAAGCAAAATCGAAATTTCAAAAACGTGAACATCCTAAAGAGGTTGCTCTAACTGCAGATGAACCAAGGGTAAAACGTATACTATTTAAGATGCTTGTACGAGGTAAGCTTGATTCACCAATTTTTCCTTGTTCCGTTATCATCATCGTTATTTTCACTTTATTTTCTGGTGGTTTATACAACATCTGATGTTGAACCTATGAATGCCATTAGAGTTGACTTCTAGAGTAAGAAAAGAGAGATTAGCACCAATCATCGAGGAGGAAGAGGCCTCAACGAACTTAAACGAGGAGGACGAGGTGGGCAAGGACGAGACGGGAGGAATGGAAGATCGGGAGGGAGATACAATGGAAAAGGGTAACATCGATGATCAGGATGGAGTTGATGAGATGTTCGATGGTTTCTTCGGAGGGAGACTAGACCTTGGCAATCCTCCGAATCCGAAAGAGGACAGAGATTTTGGTATGTTCTCCTTATTATGGAATTTACCTTTGGAATTGTGCTTTCCATCATTCTAAATTTTGATTTCATGCTTTTACTGCTACCAAGAGAAAATGTTGAGACCAGGACGCTTTCTAACATTTGTTTAGAAGTCCCTATGATGAAGGCCTCCATAGAAATGACTACCGAAGTTAACCCATCTCCTATACATGAACCCTTTACTTGGATCGAAATGCCAAGTAAAATGGATTTTATAACTGGTGTCATTGATGAAGTGGTTGATCATATCGAACGAGCTCACCCTATAATAGGTACGTATATCTTAAGTGTTTCGCATCCTTTAGTTTTTGTTTTTTATTTTTATTTTTCATTACTACTGTCCAATGTCTAATGTATGTTCTCCTCATATGAGGAGGGGCTAAAATGGAATTCAGCTGAGGCCACTAGTATTGATAGTTTACCTACGCTACCCCCAGAAATTGAGTAAGTGCCCTGACAAATTTATGATGAAGTGGCAGAGTGCATTGTGCAGAATGCCAAGTCTCCTTGGATGTGTAGGCGTTCCATCGAGAGGCTATGGGTGCAGATTCAGGCAGGAGAAAAAATGATTTCCAAGCTGTCAGTAGAGCGGGACGATCTCAAATCGTGCTATGAGTTCGCCTCAGCAAGGTTGACAAGTGATCGCTCTTAGAGAACTTCCGAAATTACTTATGACAAAAATTGGAATTTATTGAATCGCCAAGTATCGTTGACTCGGGAGCTAGTAGAACGTAAACCACAAATAGATTTACTGAACCTCAAATGTCAGGATTGGAAAGCTTTCGCTTCTAAGGTACGGAAATGGGGTCAAGATGAGAAGACCCATAAGTATCATTATAAAAAGTCATTAAAGGAGGTATCTATAGAGAAGCGTCAACTTGAGATGTTTGTTGAGGGTTTAGGCCTACGCTCTTCATTTGATGCATTTGCTAAGCATACTATGATGGAGATGGAATCGCCCAAGAGGGTAATCACCACAGCTTCTGGGGAGGTTTCTGTGGGGGAGTTTCCTCTGAAATATCCCACTTGGTCAACGGTGGACAAAGGGAAGGCTCTGGCCAACGTTGATCTGGGCATTGATGGGACTGACTGGGCAAGTGTCTCTAAAGAAGAAATCCTGCATCGGTTGGAATTTGGTCTAGGAGGATCTTCTTCAGTAAGTCATTTGAAGTTGTGAATTTTGTTTATTCAATAAGTTTTGGAATTCTTCTCTTTTCTTTTTGTGTTAATTGTTTTCTTTTACCTTTTGTTAATTATTTTCTTTTACCTTTTTATAAGGTCAGGGCGATGGCAATGATCAAGAGGGTGACCCCAATGGAACAGGGACCCATGGGGCCAGGGAGTCTGAGGGAGACACCCCTCCCGACCCTAATGCTTAGCCTTAAGTTTGGTCTTATGATCACTCATGTTTTTATGCGAGCCACAAGAAGAATGTTTTGGTTTGGATTGTATATGAATTGATGGATGGGATCAGTTAACCGCTGTAATTGTCCATTTGTATATGAATATATTTTTTTGTTTGTTGTTAAAATGATTATGTATGCAATCTATGTATCGTGTGAGGACATTGCACTAAGTTGTAATTTGATGTTGATACATTTATACTATGTTCTATTTTTTTAAATTGAGTTTTCTATTTATTCATTTTTTTGTTTGAATTTTAAGTTTATTTGAATACTGGTAAGTGCAAGTCTAAAATGAAAATCTTTTGGGCTTGAATGTAAACACGATGCAACAATGTAAAAAATATTTTTGTCCATTTTTTTGCTTAAGTGTAATGCACGAAGTAGGAACTATGGCTGATAACATAATAATGCAACAGGGTAAGCATAAGTTCAAACTGTAAACTTGAATTGAGAGAAAAGAAATATAAGAAAAATGCTCTAGTTTAAGGCCATTTCGGGCCCCATGCACTAGTTTAAGGCCATTTTGAGCCCCATGTAAACAGGAGAAGTTTCAAATGATACTGGTGAGTTCCTTGGTAAATCGGCCATTTCTGACCGTGGCTAGTTTTATGTCGTTGCAGACATGTGGTAGTTTAATGTCATTTTGGATGAGTGCTGGTAGTTAGTGGCTTAGAAATTTTTTTTATTTTTCTTAATTTAACGTTAGGAGTGGCGCTGATAGGTATGATTCTGTACTTAGCGTCCCCTTCGCTGATTACGTTGAACGGTAATTCAGCCCAAGGGACGTCTGATGGAATGGGATCTATATTGGTCTCTTCTAGTGTTTCCGTATGTTCAGTAGTTTCGATGTTTGTTGTAGTTTCTAGGTTAGGTGGTGTAGGTACAGTTTCAAGTCTGGGTGTTTCTATGTTGGGTAATGTTTGATTTACTACTGGTTGTGTATGACTTTGTCTTTTTTTTTGTGTCATCATGTTTAGGCTCTTCAAACTTAACTTCCGAGCCTTGGTTTGTATCTGTATGCAACAAGATGGTAGGTGTAGCAGTCTCCCTGTGTATAATGATTTCACCACCTTCGTAAGGTAGGTGAATCTCTTGATGTATGAGGGAAGAGACTGCTTTGAGTTGGGCCAACCAGGGTCTTCCTAATATTGAGTTGAACCCTGGCATTTCGTCGATGACAACAAAGTTAGCAGATGTGGGGAATCGATCCCCCACTATAAATTCTAGAGTTATGGTACCTTTTACTACTACGCGTGATCCACTAAACGATTTTAAGCATGTGGTGGAAGTTGGTTTAATTAGTTGTGTGAGCCCTAGTTGTTCGATGATGGGGTAGGGTATTACGTTTTTGGCGGCCCCATCATCTACATGCACCCGATGTATTTTGAATTGATCTACTTGTATCGTTATGAACATAGGTGCGTGGCTGATGTCTTCGGTTCTCTCGTCGATCTTAATATCTTCAGGGTGAAAGCTTAACGATTTGGGTTTGAGTCTTTGTCATTTAGACATGACCACATGTATGGAAGGCTCATCTGTGGGTAAGTTTTCACTTACTGGGATTGATGTTAACATGTGTACTAGGGCCTTGCGATGAGTTTGAGAAGTTAATATCAGGTCATATAGGCTTAGTGAGGTATTTTTCTATTTAAGTGTTGTGTTAGAGCTGTCGCTAAATCTTTACTATTAGGGGTATGTTTGTTAATGGTTACTTGGTCCATCGGGCCCAATAGTTTTATCTTATGTGTAGCTAGTTTGATGTTTTCTTCTGTGACTATTGATTTAGATGCCTTATGTATTCCCGATGGTTCTCCCTTATCGTTTGGTTCGTTAGTAGGTGATGCCATGGGTATTGCACTTAATGGAGTAGGCTTGGGAGGTCCCAAGGCAAGTTGTTGATGTTCTTTCTCCAATCGTTCTCGTCTGAGCCTATCTACCAGGCGCACCCGCATGTGGCACGGGGGAACATTTGGTTTCTAAACATCCAGTTGCTTTGGAACCCGTATGACGTATGGAGTAGGACGAGATTGCAATTGGACAGTTGAAGGTGGTTGAATATCAGGCTGCCTCGGCACCCTAACGACATACGGGGTCAGTTTATTTTGTGTTTGGGGGGTGGAAGGTTGGTGGTTATCAGGATGTTTGGGTATCTTGACAACATACGGAGTTGGTCTAGCTGATGGTTGTTCCTCCATAATTGCAATCACAGATGGTGCTTGGACTACATAGGGAGTGAGCCGGATAGGAGGTTGCATTTTTGTAGCAACAGGAGGTACGCGCACCACGTATGGTTTTGGTGGTGTGGTAGAGGTTGCCACCGTGGGAGGTATCCGAATGACATAGGGTCTTTGCGGGGTGGGCAGGTTACATGGAGAGTATGATGATTAAGGTGTGAGCGTTTGTGCAGTAGGAGGAATACGAACTACAAAGGGTCTCGTAGCTATTTGCTATTCATTATCTGAGTAAACGGTGTTAATTCTAGGTGCTTCTTGTTCGTTGTCAAAGTAGATGGTGTTAATTACATATGGAGCCTCCTTAGTATTTAGAGGGTCCTTATATATGTCCATGACCTAGTTTTGTGGTTTGACTGGGTTGGCTTCATCGAAAGTGATCTCACCTCTGTCGATCATCTGTTGAATATCTTGTTTCAGGGTGAAACAATAATCAGTGCCATGCCCATTGCATTGATGATAATCACAAAAATGATCTATCCTAAAGCCTCTTGGGACTGGAGGCTCATCTGGCGTTGCCAAGCTTGGGTTCTCGACCAACTGACAGAATCAATCATGTCTTTGGATTGCTGCCAGGGATAATTGTTTATGTTTCATTAGCTCGGCCTTCAAGAGTTGGTCAAATAATTGTGAGGGTTTCATGGGCAATGATGTGTATTGAAAGGGGTCTCTCCTCTCGAAGTTTCTCGCACGACCTGGTGTAGGATTTTGTGATGTGGATGGTTCAAGTGCAGTAGTGGGCGGAGGTCTAGCATAGTTAGGGGCAGTAGGTGGTTTACCTTATTGTCCCGTACTCGTTTGTCGTGTTTCCGCTATTGCTGCTATTGTTGCCTTAGCCTTTTCTTTGTCTTTCTTATTGTGTTGGTTTTTAAAGGTCGAATACGCGGGGTCATGGCTGTTTTGGGCTGCCTCTTCTATGTTCTTTATTTTTACGAATGCTTGACTAAGCGTGCATGCGTTAAGATAGTGTAGCTTGGACTTCACAAAATCATTCATGCCCCCCTTTAAGATAGTGAGGAGATAAGTCTCCAGGAGCGGTTTATGTAGCTCATTGAGGGCAGCACTCCACCGTTGAATAAATTTTTGAATAGGTTCAAGGGGTGCTTGCTTGACTTGTATCATGTTGTCAAGTGTTGCTTCAGGCTTTAAGTTATACTTGAACTTGGTGACAAACTGGTGTAGTAGATCTTCCAAAGAAGATATGGAGTTCCGAGGCAAAGCCCGATACCAGTCAAGTGCTCTCCCTGTGAGGGACATGGGAAAAACCTACAAAATAGCATGTAGCCACGCCTGGAGTAACATGCATTCTAATCTAAACATTGTAAGATGGGTGTTGGGATTTGTCTCCCCATTGTATTTAGTCAATGTAGGTAAGGAAACACCCTTAGGTAACGTTAGAGGTGGAACCGAGAAGCTGATAGGATCATCTTAATAGAAATCCACTATCTTAAGCTCTTCGTCAGTGACTATTTTGAGGTGCTTGACCTGGTCAGTTAACTCTTGCATCGGTTTCTTGGCTTCAACCCAGTCTTGGGCACTAGGTGAGATGGCAGATTGATTATGTTGTGTAGTATACAAGTTAGATTGTTGTATGTTGGGCATGAAGGAAAAAAGTTGAGTGGTTGGAGGTTGTGCTTGTGGAATATTTATGGTAGGTGCGGCTAAGGGTGGCATATTGTAAGGAAAGGGTTGTTGTACTTGAGGGATGTTCATGGGTGGAATTATAGGAGATGGCACATTGTAGTTAGGGCGTTGATGCTCTTGTGTACCAGTCCCAGTCCACTGTCCAGTCATGTTTTGTGCAGGAACACCCTGAACTTGTTGAGTTGAAGTGCTGAAGGGAGCTCCTTGAATTTGGATCGGTGGTATATAGTGTGCAGATATAGAAGCTGGTATCACATATGGCATCCCGATCACTTGAGGTGGGAAGGTCACTCCTACATTATTTTGAG
>MNCI01032732.1:342370-423680 GCA_015680685.1 Gnetum montanum | reverse complement strand
GTGGTGACTGGAGGAACAGTGGCGATGGGTATGTTGAATTGGTTATTAGTTGCAGGGAGAGTGGGAATGAGGGTAGAGGCTTCTGGTTGAGGCACAAGTGCTTGAGTGGTTCTAAGTGACTGGAGGGATGTAGTTTCTCCCGTGAATGGGTGAAACAACGGGTTCACGTAAGTTTGTGGGCTGAGGGTATGGTATGAATCTTCGTGTTTGGACTGAGCGGCAAAGTCATCCTCCTCTTCCAATTGAGGATTTTCCATAGATTGGTCTAAAGACTGATTCCTGGCCAGGAGGAGATGTGAGATAAGTTCAGAGTAGTGCTGGGGGAGAGGGATGATGTCATATGGGGAAGGGATGAACTCATGTCCTCCCCTATGAAACAATTCATATTATCTCTTGACCTCCATTTCAGTTTGATCCACCGTTAGGCTGGCTTGGATTTTTACGCATATGAAATTATATTGTTCCTGTGTGATAACGTTGAATGATGGATTCTTCCCTTGCAGTCTGAGAGATCGGCGGGGTCCTCCTCAAGGATTAACCTCACCATGGACCCCAATGGGTTGTATAACGGGCATCAACATCGTCGTAGGGCCCACGGTATCTAGAATGGACTTGGTTGAGACGTTGGTGTTGGCAGTATTCATGGTGAAAAGGTTGTAAGTGTAACTAGGTGGAAAGGATGCAATGTCAAGGCGTACAGGTAAGGACTTGGCCAAGTATGAAATGGGTATGCTTATCAGCGTACACCTAAGTTAATAGCGTGTGACCTGTTGGCTCAGCGTGTGGACTGGGTCCCAGCGTATAAACTTCAGCGACCAGCATAATGAAACTGGTCACAGTGCGTAAACTGAGGTCACAGCATGCAGGCTGCAACTGTCAGCGTACAAGTAGGATGATGAGCGTGCAGGTTTATAGGGCAGCATGTAGACAGATTCTACAATGTGTAGGTTTACAGGGTGGTGTGTAGACTGAGTCTACAGTGTGCAGGTTTATAGGGAAGCGTGTAGACAGAGTCTACAGTGTGCAAGTTTACAGGGCAGCGTGTAGACTGAGTCTACAGCGTGCAGGTTTATAGGGTGGCATGTAGATAGAGTCTACAGCATGCAGGTTTATAGGGCAACGTGTAGACTGAGTCTACAGCGTGCAGGTTTATAGGGCAGCATGTAGACAGAGTCTACATCATGCAGGTAAGATGATTGTAGCATGTAGATGCTGAGAATGTTACAGAACAGGGTACTGATCATGGCGGTTCAAAATTGCTAAGTCTGAGGGTGCCCGGTAGTAGATCAGCAGTGTGAGATCAAGTTAGATTTAGAAAGTTTTAGGCCCTCCTTCTAGTGCCATTTTCTATACTGTCTGAAATCGTCAGCGGCTGGAATGAAATGTATGCCAAGAGATTTACAGGAAGACACAGAAGATCCTACCTTCGCTTGAGGACGAGCTAAAACTGACAAAGGTAGAATACCTTGGGTGATCCACACGTGGATCAGACAAGGATTTCCCCGAACATATGCCAACGCGCAATATGCCGGGTTATATGTAAACGATATGAAAAATGTAAATCAACATGCACGAATGTAAACAAGAGATAAAAAAATGCGAACGAAAACTGTGATAAATCTTGGCTGAAAATGCAGCAATACTATTGGATAATAAAAGTTACAATGTACCGGTCTAGACGCAGTTGTGAATCTGACACAAGGCGGATGAAGAGCCCCGGTGAATGCAAGGGTGTGACAGCATGCTAGTTCAGACTGCAGGCACAGTGTGAAGGTTGTATGCTCAGCGTGCAGGGTCCAAGTCCAGCGTACAGGATGGGTGTCGTGAATGTTCTCAGTGTGTTTCACCCCAATTCTTGCCAAGGTTTCCTCTAATTTTCAAACCTTGATTTAGTCAAAAATCGGGATTTTTGTATAAGTTTGGGCACTAAACTCGAATCTGAGATGGGGTGATTGGCTGTGGGATGCTAAAATTTCAGATTGGATGAAATGTGGAGCGTCGACCGGGTGCAATCAAATGAAATTTTACAAGTGTGTAGCATGCTGCATGCCAACATGTCAGTGTACAGACTTGACTAAAACAAAAGAATTCATTTTTACAAACTACTGTTACAATAGGGAGTATCCAATTTGGCCCTCGAACTTGGGCTCGGATGTCACGAGAGTGCTACTTGCAGATATTCTTGGACTTGATTTGACATGGTTCTGCTGATGTCTTTTACTGATGTACGCTATGCTGCACGCTGGATGGTGCACGTTGGGCGTACACGCTAGGTGTACACGCTGGGCATACATGCTGAGCATACATGTTGAGCGTGTAGGATGTACATGCTCAGCGTGTGAACCTCAAAGTGCATGATTCCGAGGTCAAAACCCAATTTTCTTGAGCCCATGATGATGCCTAATAATTGCTCTGTCTCTGAGAGTTGACGCCTTCCTATTTCGGGTAATCTTCGAAGTCGCGCGCTGGGCGTGCACACTGCATACTCATTAAAACCAAGTATCTTGAGCTAAAAATGTTAGGTTTGATTCCATATGTTGCCATAGTTTTCTATGGGTCCCAGGAAACCATTTCTTGCTAGGTTTGACTCCATTTGAAGCTGTCTACGAGGTCTTCAAGCTTCAGTCATGGTGGGGAGCATCATGACTTAGCTTGATTCTTGTCGGAGGAGTACTAAGCTCAAAATTTTGTGGTGTTTCAGGTAGCACAAAATCCCTAACAGCTCAAGCATGATAAAGATGGGTTTTAACATGACCTTGCATGCCATAGCATGAAGCGTTAGTATAGTGTTCAAGTGATGGTTACTGAATAGCGTAAGTGTGGCCTCTGGTGTAAAATTTTTTCCAAAGTATGAAACACTACGTCCCTGGCATAATGAAACATAGAAAAAGATTTGTCAAGTATAAATTCCATCTTTATGACTTGTCCCGCATAGCATAGTAGCTACATGCAGCGTAGCAAGGTGTTACACGTATGCATAACATAGCAGGTACACCTTGCACAGTGTAGCGGCTATGTTACATGTAGCGTAGCATAGCAAGTACACCCTACAAAGCGTATTGGCTATGTTACATGTAGCATAGCATAGAAAGTACACCCTGCAAAGCATATTGGCTATGTTACGCATAGCGTAGCGTAGTAGGTATGCCCTACACAATGTAGCAGCTACATTATGTGCAGCGTAGCGTAGCAGGTACACTTTGCATAGGGTAGTAGCTATGTTAGGCATAGCATGGCATGGTGATTATATCCTACATAGTGTAGTGGCAAACAAGTATGACATGTAACAAGCATAACAACGTAGCAGGTACAACACTGCAACAAGCGTAGCGAGTCTGCTAGCTTAACAACATAGTAGGTCTGCCAGTGTAACAGCATAGCGGGCCTACCAGCATAACAACATAGTGTGTTTGACAGTGTTGTAGTGTAACAGCATGACATAATGATCACTGAAAATACAATAATCTAATAGTCACAATGTCAAAAGTAATATGGCCTAAGAAAAATACATAACATTTACATAATCGCAACCCTATCCCATTGCAAGGAATGTAACAAGAAATAAATCAAGACCTATCTCCACATGTGCTATGCTACCTAGGACGGGTGTTACACTACCCAGAGTGTGTACTACACCATACAAAATCCTTTAAACCCTTGGGATGGTGCATCATCCATTTCCAACAATGGTGGTTAGGGCAATGTTGTGTACCAATGGTAGCATAGCGATTGCCTTAGCCACTATGGCCAAACCAGCGATAGCCACGACATAGTGGCTAAAGAAGCAACCAAGGAAATAACAATAGTTGAAATGTAGTAATGGTAACGACCATAGAAACTAAGACACGGTGACCACAGTGACAATCCTACTGAATAAATCGTACAATGTAAACAAGGGTAGCATAGCAACTTACCAGGTAGACGGTGCCTCCTAGCATTCTTCAATGCATGCCTTGGGGAGATGTCACAGGGTGTGCTCCCCTTCGTCTATGTTGGCAAGAACCTGATGCCTATGTTCACTCCTATGTGCCATCATCCTACTGACAAACTTAGGTGTATCTATTGCTATGCTATGATTGCTACGCTGTCTCTTAGCCCAACCATGCTATGCTCTGAGTGTTAGGTTTGACAGTGAAAGTGACAAGATTACCATGGGTAATCCCCTATTTATCACCTACATGGTTAAAACACCTATTACTTTTCAAGGTGTTCCATGTCCTACACATAACGCAAGACATCCTACATTCCACATGTAACGCGAAATGCTCCTATCTATTATAGCATAGCATGGGACACCCCTATCCCCTGCAACGTAGCATGGGTCTACTACAGTGTAGCACACATCTGCAGCGTAGCATGTAGATGCACTAAAATTTTTACTTCATTTTTTTACAATGTGGCTCAGTTATAGTCCGCTACGATCTTAAACTGGCAATTTTGACTTACAACGTTACATGGTTATAGTCTGCTATGACCTTAAACTAGCAATTTTAGCATGCCCTTTACATTTTAAACCCAGTGACAGTCCACTAAGACCTTAAACTGGAAATTTCAACATACCATTTTGTATGGTTGCAGTTCGCTAAGACCCTAAACTAGCTAAATTTTTAACATCACATAATTACTTTGCATATATTTCATTGCATATCACTATCTTAAACAGGTATCACTTGACTTTTTTTATTTGCTTGTTATCATAGGTTGCTTAGAAAAATGGCTATGTATGATGATCTCCATTCACCCTTGATTCTGATGGGTCCCCATGGCAAACTCATGAGGGACTTGAACACAGAGTTGATAGGCTTTGAACTATCTTCCTATGATACAAACATAGCATCCGTAGAAACATCCTTGCACTAGCCCAAACATCTAGTCCAAACTCTAGATTTAGAAGTTGGGGATGTAATTGAGGACCCCCTTATTGAAATCCCCATGACTACATCCAAAGGGGAGGCAAGATCATTAAAAGTTAGCTTGTTACTAGAGTCACATGTTAAACAAAGCATATCTAGAGTCCTTAATGATAATATCGAAGTATTTGCATGGTCATACGAAGACATGCCAGGCTTAGACCCACGCATCATATAGCACAATATCATACTAGACGCACATGTCAAGGTGGTCAAAAAAATGCTTGCAAGATCAAACCAGAGATCACATTAGCTGTACGTAGCAAAATCACTAAACTTTACTAGGCCAGGTTCATTCGGGTAGTTGATTATTTGGAATGGGTATTAAACATCGTAGTCATTTCAAAGAAAACTAGGGGTATACGAATTTGTATAGACTTCCAGGATCTGAATAAGGCAATGATTAAGGATGAATTTCCATTTTCTAGCATCAACCAACTCATTGATACTACTGCTGGTCATGCCTTACTATCCTTTATGGATGGGTTTTCAGGCTACAAGCAAATCTGCATAAACTTGGAACATCAGCTAGCAACTACTTTCATGACCCCTTGGGGAACCTTTTTCTAGATCATGATGCCCTTCAAGCTAAAAAGTGCAGGAGAAATTTACTAGCATGCCATGACTTACATATTTAGTGATTACCTTTTAGAGAAGCTAAATGATTATAAGGATGATATAGCCATTAAATCTAAGAAGGCTACTGACCATGAAAACGACATAAACTTGGTCCTTGAAAAATGTCGCAAGCATGAACTTTGCCTCAACCCTAGAAAGTGTGTTTTTGAAGTAAAAACACATGTTAGGCTTTGTAGTGTTAGAAATGGGGATACCTATAGACCCTGATAAAGTTAAAGCTATTGTTAGCTTAGCACTATCTACAAACCTTAAAGAGTTGTGTGGGCTACAGGGCAAAGTCAAATTCATAAGGAGATTCATTGCAAGATTAACTGATACGTTGCACCCAATGCAACACTTGCTTAAAAACAGTGTCAACTTTGAATGGGCTAACCAATGTCAAGAAGCATTTGATAGCTTAAAGAAAGAGCTTACCCATCTTCCCACTATTTACTCTCCCTAGAGAGACAATCCATTTTACATTTACCTTGCCACCTCAGACATGTCTATCATTGCCTTGCTTTGCCAAAAGAGGAATGATGGCTCTAAAATCCCAGTCTATTACCTGAGTCATGCCTTGATAGCTTATGAAGCCAAATACAACAAAGTATAGAAAAATTATCTTGCTTTAGTATTTGCACCTAATAAATGGAGGCATTACTTGTTTCATAGCCAAGTAAACATTATTTGTAAGAATAACATACTTCAGGCTATTACAACCAACATATATAGGAAAGTAGTAGGATAGCCCGATGGAAGGCCATAACCACAGAACTTGACCTACACAATGTAGCACAACCATCTATAAAAGGTTAGGCAATAGCTATGAAACTTACAGCCTTGCCTACCAATGACCAAGCAGTGATAGAGTTTGAGTTCCCAGATAAACATATTAATAGCATAAGCCTAGTACCAACATACTTTGAAGCCATTCTCTACTTTGATGGGGCTTCAACTACATAAAGTAGTAGTGCCGCTACTGTTCTCACATTCCCCTCTAGGGAGATATGACCTTTCGCATATCACTTCACATTCCTCTACACAAGCAATGTGGTAGAATACGAGGGTTTCCTTAGGGGCATCCTAGTAGCCTGGGAGTCTAGGATCCAAAGCTTAGCAATTTGAGGTGACTTACAACTTGTTGTTAACCAAGTAATAGAGGTAAATGCTTGCAAAGAATAACATCTATAGTCCTACTATGATTTGGCCAAGTACTTGCTAAAGCAGTTCACAACCCTAGATGTCCAACATGTGCCCCATAGTGAAAACACTATAGTAGATGCATTAGCTATGTTAGCACTAAGCATGCCATCACATATTTATGCTACCTTGCCCACTTTGATAATGGAATGCATTGATCCCATCATTCACATGGTACACATTGCATCTGTAAGTGTAATGCATACTCAAGAATGGTATGACAACATTAAGGCATACCTCCAACATAGTGAACCCCCACGTAGCCTGACACCGGCCCAAAAGGATGAACTATAAAAACAATCCAGGCAATATGTCCTTGTAGGAGACAACACTCTATGAAAATGCTCTTATGATGGGATATTGCTAGCTTGTGTTAGTGAGTAGGAAGCACAAAAAATTGTTGATCAAGTCCATGAGGGACTATGTTGAGGGCACATAGCTCCCATGGCTATGATAGCAAAAATTAGATGCCTGGGCTACTACTGGCCTTGCATGGAACATGATTGCATCACTAAGGTAAGGACATGTGATGTATGTCAATGCCATGGGAACCTTATACACGTATCGCCTATTGAATTACATACCACATAGATCACATGGTCTTTCCAATGTTGGGGACTAGACATCATAGGACCCATTACATCTAAGTCTTTTGTAGGGCATAGTTTCATTATTATCGCAATTGAATACTTTACAAAATAGGTAGAAGCTATTCCCCTTAGAAAGACAACATCCCAACAAGTTTGCAAGTTCATACTAGATAATTTAGTTACACGGGTTGGCCTTCCCATGACTATTGTTACCAATAACAGGCCACAATTTAGTAGCATAGAAACCAAAGCCTTTTGCAAAAATCTTGGTATCAAACATTCTTTCTCATCGTCATATTATCTCTAGGAAAGGCCAAGTAGAAGCTACCAAAAAAGTCATCACCAACCTTTTGAAAAGGATGCTTAGCAATAGCAAGAGGTGATGGCATGAGCAAATCCTCTACGTGGTTTAGGCTTATCGTACAACATGCAGAATAGCTACAGGTAAGACTCCATATAGTCTTATCTATAGATTTGAAGTGGTATTACTTCTTGAATTGCAGGTCCCATCGCTTTGAATGATCTTTTCAAATGTTATTGATGAAGCACAAAAAATGAGTCAAGAATCATTGATCTTGACTCTACGGAGGAAGAATGCATCCAAATGCTTAACCACATCAAGTGGTACCAAGACAAGAAATGACAGAAACATTACTACAATCTACACGAACGATTGATCAAAAAGAGGGACTTAGTCCTCAAGGCCGTTTGTGAACCCGTGAGGAAATTCTCAACAAACTATGAAGGCCCCTTTGTAGTTAAAAAAGCATATGAGAATCGGGCATTCAAACTGGCTGATGTAGATGGCAACAAATTCTCAAATCTTGTCAACCACTTGTACCTAAAGCCATAGCACACTTAACATGAGAGAGTGCACCGAACATAATGTACATTAAGTAGATAGTCCGCTATGACTATAAACTAGCACAGATCATTTGCTACAATGTAAAACTGGCACAAATAGTCTGCTATGACTATAAACTAGCACAAATTATCTGCTATGACATAAAACTAGCACAGAACATCCACTATGATGTTAAACTGGCATAGCATATCTTTGGGCCATGACATAGAACTAGCACCACAGAAGGATCTTCTATGATCTTAAAATGGCCATCCCTGATCCGCTATGATGTTAAACTAGCACAATAATCTACTGGGACCTTAAACTAGTGCAGTGGTCTACTGGGACCTTAAACTAGCACATCAGTCTGCTAGGACCTTAAACTAGTATATCACAGTCTACTAGGATCTTAAACTAGCACATTCGATGGTCTACCAAGACCTTAAATTGGGTTTGCATTGCAACGCCTCATAGCTCACACATGTGAGCTTGTGAACAAGTAATTTTGCACATCTTGAAGCTTCTTAGACAACATGGGGTGGGACGTTGCAGTTCTAGAATGAAGTTCACATTGTCAAGGAAAAACCCTCTGGGACACATGCAATGCTATTGCCCCTAGCATCTTGCTAATATTTTGGAGATTCTATATGGCATCTTGTTGAACTTCCAGAGCTATTGTCGCCATTGCTAATCAGTTTGGTCATAGCTTCCATAGTCAACCCTCCTTGCTAGAGTCCCAAAAGAACTGTGGTGTAGCTGTAGTCCTAGTATCCTCTAGCCCTCACCATTTCTAGAGTTCAAAAAGGAATTTATATGTTAGGATTCTCACCTTACAGCTGGATTTCATGATGCTTTCTTTTGGTGGGGATTCCTGAGCACTTGCATCATCATCACTCCTAGCCTCTTTAGTGCTCATTCTCGGTAGGGCCATTGAAGCTTTCCAACCTGCCACTGTCGAAACCTACACTGGCCTTCTTGCTTTGGACATTGCACATGTCAAACATAACACTTGCCACCTAGGTAGTGTCTCAAGAAAATAGGACTTTGCCCTCACTTCCCTCAATGGTTGTTTTTTCTAGTTTTCCTTTCTGTTGTGTTTGCAGGATAAAAGCTAAGATGGCATTTTTCAAAAATGCATTCCACCACAATAGTGAGATACTACATTATTTTGAAGTACTCTCTTTGATTATCCTAGCTACTTGAGAGTGCATATCCTACTCTCTCTTTGGCCAACTTAATCTCCATTCCCTATACTTACAATTTTCGATATCTTCTTCACAAGCTTTCCCAATGCACATAAAGCCTTTTCCCATGCCCAACCACCAGGCCCATGATGGACATAATGAAACTCGTCCCATGGGAAGCCTCTGTAGGTAGGTCAAAGCCTCATATGAATGTAACACAACTCGTCCTAGGGAGGAAACACCTATCCTACAATGACGACAAGATTGCCTCCGAATGAACATGGGTGTGCAACAAAAAAGAAAATAATGCTTAAAAAATGGTGATATAGCCAAGTGCCCAAAGAAAATAGCACAATTTCTTTGCAAGTGTCTTAGATTTGGATTGACCACCTCCAAGCACTCCAACGAGAGGTTGAAATCCAAAGAAAGAAAGAAACCCATGCATGCTAATTCCCTCATAAACATTTTGATGAGAGATCACACTATGGAAATGACTCTCATGATAACACATCTTGCACCTTTCCTTCTCTTTAGTCCAATTTCCTCAAATTCATTCCTTGACTGCTATCTTACATCGCCCTTCAAGTACTCTCAAACATAGCAAAGCATCATCCAAGCTGGAACTGAAGAGAGATGTTGGAATTTTTTTTCTTCATGGTGTTTCATATTCTTTGTTGATATCTTTTAGGAAAATCCTCTAGATGTTGACAAAGAGGGACAAGTGAAACACCATCAATTTTGGGCCATCATGATTCTCTGGGTGTAATTCCATGATGAACTACACAAATGGTTCAACACCCTAGAAGTACTAACTCCTACAAGGTTGTGTTCAAGTGTGCTTGCTACACTCTTCACCATAGTCAATGTAGCACCCAGTTGTAGAGCCAATTTGCACAAATGGAGCATTGAAGGTAGACCGTATAGTCTGGCAAATTTTCTATCTCCCGGGATAACAAGCTTGCTACACTCTTTAGCTTGCCTAGCTTGACACATGACCTGGTTGATGGTCTACCCAGGGACCATGCTAGGAACTGTAGAAGGTGTTTAGGATGGACTAAATAGTTTGGAAAGTATTCTAATGGTGAGACCTGCTACACTATGTTATGCTACATAGTGTAATAGGCATTGTGGTGACTGATCAGATGCAGAAGACATAGTTGGCATATGTTCAGTCCTTAAAGGAGTTTGCACGACTTCATCCTTGAAGTGTGATTAGCATAACAAGGAAAAAACATGGAAACTAATGCAAAAGTTGTCCCATTTTGAGTGATACACTAACAATATTTTCTCAAACTACCTTGACATGGGAAACAAAATTTCCCATGCTTCGACCATAAAAAATGCTTCTTCTACTACCACCCTAGGACATGAAGAACATACCATGACAAAATGTTTGCAAAGTAAGGTAAAATTTAGGTCAAAATAGGTGCTACGCTATGATACACTACACAGCGTAGCACAACATAGCAGGGTCAGAAAGCACAAAGGTCCTCCATCAAGTTGTTCTAGCAAAGAATTACACTTGGTCATACTTCGACCTCCAAGACTACCTGTTCCACTTTGCCCTTGGGTCCTAATCAAAGTCTCTTGAAAAATCATTGCAAATTAAGTAAGAATTTATGACACACTGACTACTACGCTGTGCTATGTTGCATAGCGTAGCAGGAATATTAAGGCTAAAAATGTCCCAGGGATGAAACCAGGGAGTCTCAAGCTTCTTCAACATGAAATGTGTAATGGCTATTTGCTGAGATGGCTTGCCTAGCTAGGTCTCAGAGGGGTATTTTTGATTTTTGGGTAAGATTTCTCTCAAAACTGGCTGCTACGCTGTGCTACCCTACGCAGAGTAGCACAGCGTAGCATGTAAGTGTTTATGCTATGCCACTGCACTAGGTAGCGTAGATAGTGTAACACTTGCAAAGAAGCATCATGACATCACTTGAAGCTTCAGAACTCATTGTCAATGGTCATTTCTACTTCAGCATCTCCTTGACAGACAAGATCAGTAGTTTTCTTTGTTTTGCATTCCCCTGTTGATTCCTAAAGTTGTCCATATGCTTGACCCTACTTGCAAGATAAGGGAAGACATAGTCCTAGCGCATAGGATTCACTTTGCATTTTTTGTCAGCATTTTTTGTAAAATCATGGTAGTTCCCTAGATTTTGGCACATGTAGTTTGAACAGTATGGTCATGGCTCATTAGGTTTCACTTCCAGCCTCATCCCACTCAACGTAACACTGCAACGTAGCATTGCAGTGTAACACTGCAATGTAGCACCACATGGTAGCATAGCACATCCATGATTCATGCCATGTGGGACCCAAGACACATGGCATTCAAACAATGTCTCTCTCCTACTCTTGGCCTATAAATACCCCAGCAAACAATGTTCAAGGGGTTGGCTTTTCTATTTGGCTTTCTTGCAATTGACTTCTAGAGATTGATATTTTGGAAATTGGCTTTCTAGTGATTGGATTTGACAAGGAGGTTGGCAAGTAGAATGTTGATGAATAGCAAACCCTGGTAATAGCACTTCCCAGATCTCTCTCAACCCAATAAGCATAGGCCATTAGTAGCAATCTAGGAGATTTGACCATATTGTTCCATTGTTAGCTATGCCTATCCAACACTGCACATTGGTTGTACACCTTCTTCAGCTAAACAAAGATGAAATCCCCTAATTTTGGGGTGGTGCATTCTCTCACTTAAGATCATTTCATCTCACTATAGCATATATTTTTCATCACTATGTATCGGTTCACATTTATTGCTTAGTTACATATTCTGCTATGGTTTTGCTACTCTATGTCCTATGGTTTTCTTCATTTTGATCCCCATGCATAAAATTTTAAAATAATTGTTTGCAAAAGGTTATTGTACACTGTGTAAGTCCTTGTTTGATCGACTAGACCATTTAGGGCACCCTGTTTCCATTTTTTTAGCATGGCCCTCACACGGATCTGGGGTTAGGCTATACACCCGATAACCTCTCGGTGTTCCAGCCACCAACGTTTTTGGACGTTACACAGTCACTTTCCATATAGGACCAATAGTATTCTAATCTTCTAATCTTTACAACCATGACTCTAGGTCCTATATGTCCTCCATATACACCCTTGTGAACCTATTCAAGGACTATGCGAGCTTCAGTTTTGTCCAAGCACACTTACAACATGCCATCATAAGACCTCCAACATAATGTGTTATCAACTATGATGACATATTGTTTTGATTTTTATGTACAATGTTCTTTTGAGAAGTTGTTAGGTCATGTGGAAATTCATCATGCATTAGGTAAAACTTGATATCATCATAGCATTCCTTTTGAGAAACATTATTAATGGTGGCTATAGACATGCCTTTAGTGTTCTATGTGATGGGAAGAGCATAGTTCTTCACAAAAGTAACTTGGTAAACACATCTAGCATTACACTTAGGGATAAGGTGTTCTTCATTCAAGGTATGTGTTGAATGCCCACATCTATAAATTGTAGCATGAGTTTCTTAGCTAGGTCATAGTAGGATTATAAATGTTTAGCTTTACATGAATAAACCTTAGTCACTTGGTTGATCACAAGTGGCAAATCATCTTTTATCATCAAATATTTGACTCCTTAGTGTAGCATCCAAAAATGTTGGTGGCTAGAACATTGAGAGGTTATCAGGTGCACAGTCTAACCCCAAGTTTTTGGGAGGGTCGTGCTAGAGAAAACAGAAATGGGGCACCCTGAATGGTTTGGTTGATCAAACTTACATGGTGTTCAATTACCATTTACAAAAAATATTTTTAGCATGTTATATGTAGAAGTTGAAACAAGTAAGCATGCACAATAGTAGAAGTGTATCAACATACATAAGAATGGAAATAAACACAAATAAATACATGATAGTACAACATGTATGCTATAGGAAAGTAAAATGAGAATTTGAGTAAGGAAATGCACCACCCTAAGATTGGAGGACTTGACTTTTGATTAAATGATGGATGTCTATAACTGGAGAGCAGCGTTGGATAGACACAACTGGGTAGCAAGGCAATATGGTTAAAGCTTCTGGGATGCTATAGATGTGGTGTTGATAGGCACGAATAAGCTGATGCTTGCTAGATGGAGAGTTGTTATGCTAGAGTTGAAGAGAGATTTGGGAGGCTCTAATGCTAGGATTTGCCACTCATCAACCTTTTTCTCGCCAATAATTTGCCAAATCCAACCCTTAAAATGTCGTTTACTGGGGTATTTATAGAGCCTAGGTTTGAGAAAGAGATATGGTTTAGATGCCACGTGTCCTGGGTTCCATGTGGCATGAACATGGATGTGTCACATTGATGTGCTACACTTAAAGGGTGCGAGGCTGATGTGCTACTCTGAATGAAACAAGAACAAGAGTAGGAACAACTATCCAACTATGACCACATTGCCTAGATTGCATGTGCTAGAATCCTAGGAATTTCCATGTTTTTATAAAAAATTCTTACAAAAAATGTAAAGTGGTGCCTACACTTCTAAGTAAGGTCAAGCGTAGGGATAACTTTGGGAATCAATAAAGGGTGCAAAAAAAAATCAAACTATTGATCTTGGCTGTCAAGAAATGACTGTCAATGATAATTTTTGGAACTTCTAGAGATTTCCTAAGGCTTCTTCTCAAGTGTTACATTGTCTACACTGTCCAGCATAGCATAGTAGCATGAACATTGGCTTGTTGCACTATGCTACGCTATGTAGCGTAGCACAGTGTAGCACCCCCTTTGTGAATGAATGCTGTCAAAAATTGAGAATATCATTTTGAGACCTAGCAAGACAAGAAACTTCAACAATTGGCAACCATGCTTTCCATGTCAAAAGAGCCTGAGATCTCCCAATTTCATTCTTAGCACACTTTTTAGCTTTGATATTTCTGCTACACTGTTCTACGCTATCTAGCGTAGCACAACATAGAACCCAATTTTGCATGAATTTTAACTTAATCTACAATGCTCTGCCATGGGACCTTGGCCATGTTTTGAGGGCGAAGTAGGCTAGGTTTCTTTGGAGGTTGAAGAATGGTGAAGTGCCTTTTCCATGTCAAAACATCTTAAGGAAAAATTTTGTTAATGTTGGCACCCTACTACGCTGTGCAGCATAGCACAATGTAGCACCCAAAATAGGATGACCTTTCTATCACTTGCCAAATCTTTTCATGTCATGCTAATCATACTTTGAGGATGCAGTAGGAAAGGCATCCTTGGAAGTCACAAAATTACCCAAATGCATCTTCTATATTTCAGCACCACATGGCTTGCTACGTTGTGCAACATAGCACAGTGTAATAGGTCAAAAATAGAAAATTTTCCAAACTGTTTCACACATTCTGAATACTTTTGACTGCTCTTAGCCTGGCACTTGGGTGGACTGATGATCGGGATGGCCCAGAAGATAGAAAAATTTCCAAATTGTATGGTCCACCCCCAATGCTCTATTTGTACAAATTGGCCTTGCAACTAGGTGCTACATTCACTATGCTGAGGAATGTAGCTAGCAGGCTCAGAGAGAACTTTGTAGGTGTTTGGACTTCTGGGGTGCCATACGATCTATGTGGTCCATCATGCTTGAGTAGATCTCATGCTAAGCCATGAGATCCCAAAATTAATGGTGTTTCACTTGGTTATGAGATACCATCATTTCTTTGATTATCCCTTCATATTCTACCACATTGTTGGTACATGAAAATTGAAAATGATAGGTAAAAGATTGGAGCATGCCAGAGGATGATGTTATGATGGCGGTAGTAGTGGCCTCATGGATAGTAGAAGCCATATCAAAGTGCATGATGGCCACATAACCTTTGGGTATATCATTGATAATGTTGACATTTCATCAGGGAGCTTAGGATCAATGGCTATGTTATCTTCAAGTGGGGATGTTGTAAGCTGCATGGCTATAGGTTGACCTTTCATTGAAGCTTAGGAGATGTAGTGTAGGTCAAACTCAACTGTTATGGCCTTCCAATGGGCTATTCAACTACTCACATATATTCATTTTTATGACCCTTAGTACACTATCTTTGATATGATGTTGACCTAGCTCCTAAAGAGGTAGTGTCTCTACATCATTAAGGATAAGACTAGGACTAGGAAATAATTCTTTACCTTTGTGTATCAATCATTGTAGGTTACCAATTCATGGATCAAGTAGTATGTGGGAAATTCTACTCCATCATCTCATTTTTGATAGAGTAGAAATAATATGGACATGTTGGATATTAGATGTAAAATGGTTTTTCATTGTGTGGTGGATACATAGTGGGAAGTTTGGCCAATTCCTCCTTAATGTTGTCAAAGACTTCTTGACATTATTCAGTTAACTCATAGTGAACTCCCTTCTTAAGAAGGTTTTGCATGAGTTGTAGCTTATCCATAAATCTTGATATGAACCTATGAATAAATTGCAATCTGCCTTGTAATCCCTTTATCTCCTTAAGGTTAGTATGTGCCACCAAGTTGGTTATGAACTTAACCTTATCAATATCAAAATGTATCCCTACCTTAGATACTACGAAATAAAGAATTTTCCCTATTTTAACATTAAAGACACACTTCTTAGGATTAAGTCTAAGTTCATACTTTAGGCATAGTTTGAGTACCAAATTGATATCATGTGCATGGTCATTGGCTATTTTGGATTTGACTACCATATCATGAATATAATCATTAAGTAACTCTTACATGTAGTCACTAAATATATAGGCCATAGCTTGTTGATAGGTTGCATTTTCATTCTTTAGAATGAATGAAATCGTGGTATAACAAAAGGTTCTCCAAGGGATCATGAAGGTCATATATAGTTGATCCTCTAGGTTAATCCTAACTTGGTTGTATCTTGAGAACCAATCCATAGAGGACAACAAGGCATGTATAATCATGGTATCGATAAGTTGATCGATGTTATGTAATGGGAGATCATCATTAATGATTTCCTTATTAAGGTCTTAGAAATAAATACAAATATAAGTGATTCCATTTTTCTTGGAAACTACCACTATTTTAGACACCCAATTGGAATAATCAATAGCTTAGATGAAGTTAACATGATAAAGCTTCATGATTTCATCACATATTGCAATGGCTAGATCTTGTCTAATTTTATGTAATTTTTGTTTAACAAGTTTGATTCTTGAGTCAAGTATGATGTTATGTTGCACTAGCCATGGGTCAAGACTTAGCATGTCTTCGTATGACCAAATGAAGACTTTAATGTTGTTCTAAATGACTTTGGTGATATCTTGAGCCTACCATGATTTGAGTGATGACTTAGTTTTATAATGCTCTCCTCACCATTTTGTGTTGTGATAGGAACCTTCGATAGAGAGTCCTCACTAATGTTACTAGCCTCTAAGTCAATGGTTTTGACTGCATATTTAGAACACTCTAAGGGCTTCTCTATGGAGGCTATGTAATTGTACAAGATCATGGGTTTAAGATCTAAGTGATCAAGGTTAATGGATCATTCAACATCACCATAGGGTCCAATTAGGTTTAGAGGTAAGCTAAATTACACCCATATGTTCATGTTCCAATCCTACACATCAACCAAAAGTGCATTAAGTCGCATTTGCATGACATGATTTGCTCAACAATGTTAAGATGATGTAAAATGACATAGTAATAGAACATCATGGGGCATAATAAAATCAAGATGAAATGAAATGAGATAGAATAGGATCAATTAATATTATAAATAATTAAAAAATTATACTAAATGATATTCAATTACATAAAATGAATGTGGAACAAGGCCAAATGTGATCAAAATATGTCAAAATAATGTTAAATGATATAGTATTGTGAAAAATAACAACAAATAGGATTAGAATGATTTAAAATGACACAAAATAATATAAAATCCAATCAAATGAAGGTGTCATAATGAAGGAATGATGTGAAATGCTAAAAATGATATTCAGACAATCTAAAGTGATGTTCACTGGTTTTCAACATGGCCAAATGAGGTGAAAACTGACATCAAATGATGGCATTGATGCTAAAATGAGAGAAAAAAATGTCAAGTAGGATCAAAAAAGGTAAAATAATGCCAAATATGGTGTTAAAATATAATCAAATGACACCAAATGATATTAGATGATACCAAATGAGATAAAATGATGTTGACTAGGTTGAAGTTGGTCAACTAAGGTTACACCAGGCTAGAAATGGTATATATAAAACTGATTTATTTGTATTTAATATTTTTATAATTTGGATAAAAAAATCAATTATAAATTATCAAAATAGGAGAAATCTTGGAGAAAATAGGCTACTCATTATCAAAATTGGTAAAAAGCTTAGAAAAATAGGTTGTAGATTGTTAAAATTAGTAAGAGGCTATAAAAAAAATTTGTAAAGTATAAAAAGTAGTAAGAGCTATAGAAAATAAGTTTAAAATTATTAAAATAATGAAAAAGGATAGTAAAATTAATAAAATAATAAATTTTTTGTAAAAATAAAAATTCTTATTAAAACTATTAGTGAATTACTAGAAAAGTGATTTCTCCTTTTGTTAAAAATTTTAAGAAGGTTAAAACTTGTTTTTCTAGCATGTATCAGCTATTACTCCAACACATGGATAGTTTGGGCTTTATTTTTAGCTTGTGAAACCTACCAAGATAGCTTGTGACCACTTTGGGTTAAGATCTTGACATGTAGAACCCATTCTAGCAATGTTTAAGCTTGTTTATTCTTGTTCTTTTCTTAGTACATAGGTCCACATGGTACCTAGTGTGTGAGTCTTAGAGTGTTAGCATATGGCGCTAATAGACTAATTTGTGGGAGCCTTTTACCTTGTTTTTGATTTTTTTTACCTCCTTTAGTAGCACTAAGGTCTCAAAGAAGAGGGTTGGATTCTTAGAGGTTCTTAACATAACTCGTGAGCTTTATTACCTATATATAAGTTTGTTCTTACCCTACACAATAGCTTACACTTTGGTATGTGAGTTTCCAGTTTGCAGGGACCAAAGTTTTGGCTTTAAGAGCTCTTTTAATTGGTCATTAACTCTAATTAGCACTTGATGTCAATGTAGTGGTCTAGGAAGTGGAATAAGTCGAGGATGGCTTAGTTTAAACTAAAAATGAATTTTTCCAAAGCCCCACACATTAGGTAATATTTGGGACTAGGGCCCCAATGTATGGTAGCTTAGTATTTGATTTAGAAACTTTTGAATATTAGTATTTTAGCTAAACTATGCCTCTAGGGTAGCATATAGCCTTCAATGTTAAAGAATGATTGTTTTGAAGCCAAAAAGAGTTAAAAAAACGTTTTTTTGAAGCTTGCATACTAGCCCACATGTTGGGTAGCATGTGGAGCCTACAATATTAGGATGCGATGGCTCAAATTTAGCCTTTCTTGATTCTAAAAAGGTCAAAATTTACCCTAGATTCTAGTTTAGGACCTCCAAGCCCTACTCATCAAATTTTGAGCAATTTTGAGTGTTAACACCTGTTAAAACTCCCCATACACTATCCCACATGTTGGTCTATGTGTGGGGTCTATGTACCTAGTGTGTGAAACCAATATAGAATGATTTTGAGTTCATTCGACTTGGTTTTTTAGTCCTTAGAGTCACCCATGTTAACACTTAGGGTTTGGAAACCTGTATATCATTTTTGAGGTCCTTTAGAAGTATAAGAAACCTTATTTATGGCTCACATGTTGGTCCACATGCTATCCAACATTTGAAAACTACCTTGCTAGCTTATGAAGTTCAAATTTCAACTTCTAGGGTCTTTTCAACTAGCCTTTTTGGTACTATGGGTTTGTAAGTCATTATTTATGGTTTTTTGCTAAAAATACTTTCTTGACACTATTTGGAGCTTAGAAATATTTTTCTTGAAGCCCATACACTCCTCCACATGTTTGTCAACATGTGGACTCTATGGAATTAGTGTGTGAGGCTGAAATCTAGCTTTTAAAGACTAAACAATGGTCAAATCTTGACTTATCTTGCATCTTAGGCCCTTGGAGATCCACTAGTCAAACTTTTAGGTAACATCATGTAATGAAAACTAATTAAAAATCCTTACATACTATCCCATATGCTAGATAGCATGTGGGGTTTGTGTACCTAGCATGTGGATCAAGAATGAACCAATTTTGAACCCTTTTGTATTGGTGTTTAAGGCTATGAGACTACCACTACTTGTGACTAGAGTTTTATGTTGAGATTATCAAATATTAAGGTTATTTGAGGTCATACATGAGCTTTTTGAAGCACACATGATATCCTTCATGTCGACCAATATGTGGGGCTCATGTACCTAGCGTATGAGGTAGTTGTAAGCATTTTCTAGGCTATCTTGGCTTGTTCTCTAAAATTTGAAAGCTCCTATGGTAGTGTTTAGAGTTTTGAGATGTTCTGCAGCTCTACTAATCATCCCAAGCTAAGGTTGAAGTGTGGAAACTAAGCTAGGTAGTGGTTGAAGCTTTGTACACTTCTCTATAAGCTACATAGCATGTGGGACATGATCCCTTAGCGTATGACTATTTTTTGACCTTAAACCCTAGCGTTTGGAATTATTGATAGTATTGTATGCTTAACACTTATGGGGCCCACCCAAGGTCAAAAGGCTTCATAAGGTGTAACCTTAAGTAAACCTAGTGTACATGGTCTTTTCTTTTGTAAACACCTAGTTCAATGTATGTCAGGCAAGTTTCCTAATGTACTAGGGTTCCATCCATAGTGCATAAGTACTAGGAGAGGGTTCCATCCATATGCACTCATCCTAACCTTGATTCACTAGGGAAATGTCTAGAAGCAAGGATTGATTCTTAAACCTCAAATACTTAGTATTTGAGAGCACATCCTACATCCATACACTTGTGAGCATAATGCAATTGTAATAGAAATGAAGGTTTTAACTGCCATTGATGACAAGCCAAGGTAGAACTAATATTGTTTCAATAATCATGTTAAAGAGAAAGAGATCATTGAGTAGAAACCCCATATTGGATGATGCATACAAGGCTATAAGGATCATCTCTAAACTTCCAAGTACTTTTTCAAGTGAAGGATCTTTTCCTAGGATAGCCAAGTATCCATCTCTTACCATTTTTTCCAAATTGTAAGGATAATGTTTTAATGCCTAGGCCAACTCCAATTGAAATTTTTCATTTTTTCTATGCTATACATACAAGGTTTAGGTTATGTAACTACCATTAAAATAAAAGTTTTGCTTTCAGGCTTATTTCCATGAAGATTTAAATTTCTTTTGAATCTTGTTATCTATGCTTTGGCCATAATTTTGGCAAAAAATGGGCAAATTTTGACATTTTTTATAAGGATATGGTGTGAAAATATTAGTTTTGGGCTTAATAGGGCTATAGTAAAAGGTTTTATGATGATACATGAGGTGGAATCACAATTTTTGATGTTGTTTTAAATTTTTTATGGTCATTACTCCTACCCAATGCATAACATTTTTGGCCTTTTATGTAGTTTTTTCTTTGAAAAACTAATAGTGTTAACAATGTTTATGGCACTTGTAGACAGTGTCCAAGGTCTATAGGGATTCCTAGTGTAGTGTAGAGGATCCTTAGACTAAGTTTGGATTTTTTTGAATTTTTCAATGTTTTTTCTAGAGGTTTTACTATAGCTATTTTACTATAAAGTGGGGTTTTTTGGCAGAAATCTTAATTTTTCTAAGGTTACTAGTGTAGTGTTGGTGGGGAATTTGGGGATTTCTACGCTCATTTCTAGTGTTTAAGCTTAAAAAAATTTAAAATTTTTTTTGTAAATTTCTCTATGCATGAAAACTACCTTGATCAGTTGCAGTTTTAGTTTTTGGGCTTTTTGGACTTCTCTAGCTTGCATTGACAACGTTGGGCACCTTGGTTTAGGTTTTATGTTGTAGTGGAATTTTTCCTAGGCATTTTGGCTAGAGTATGGTAATTCCTAGGGTTTTTGGACCATCATATGGGATGTTTTTTGATTTTTCACAAGTTTTCAGTAACAACATATGGGCTTAATTACCTAGTAAAACCCATGTTCCCACTACCAATTACTCTTGAAAATTTCCTAATCCTCACGCATGGACTCCTAGGATTGTTTTACTAACATATTTCTTGAAAATTCTTGTACCCAAGGTATCAACACTATCATTTTGACTTGTTGGCTATGCTAAAATTGGGTCTCATGTTAACTATTTGTGTAAATGTCTACTAGTGAGTTTTCATGTGAAGTGTTTTTGAAAATGTGAAGAGGTTAAACTTTTGTTCATGTTATAGTTGAACTAATAAGTTTGGTTATTTTGCAGATTTTATATGCATTCTTGATAGCAACATTGATATCACATGTGTTATACATGGTTCTTATGTTATTAAATTTTGCTTTAATATTATCATGTTTTCTCATGGCCACATGGTTTGACTATGCAAGGAATTTTTGAAACCAATCTTGATTATCATCAAGCTAGTAGGGATCTTATGCTACATAGGGGTATCTACAAATAATAGTTTATATGAATATCTATCATCATGACTTGGTGTGGTTTAGCCTTGGGATAAGAGAGTTCATAGCATAGTTGCTCCAAGAACTTTAGTATGATCATGTGGTCACACTTGGCCATGGATGTTGTAGCCATGCTTATAGAGATCCTCTTGCCAAGATCTACTAGTCACATCATGAAGTTCATGATAGATGAACCTAATATCAAAATAGAGATTGATTAGCTCAATGGTTTGTTTATCCAAGGGGTGTGAAAGTTACCTTAGATTTGGGCTATACTTGAGTGTTCTCAATACAATGCTAATGACAACTTAATGATAGGCCATTGGATCAACAACTTGTTTCAAAATTCACCTAGAACCTTCTACCTTTTCTAAGTGTAAGTTCTATCCTAAATTTTTAATTTTATTTTATTTTTCAAAAGATATTTTATCTAATGATTTTTGTGTTCTCATGTTGTAGGATACATGATGGAGGATTGGTCAAAAGTGATTGAATTCTAGCTATGGGATAGATAGCCTTGTAAGTGTTTGCACAAGGCCAAACTATGAGGTTGGTGGTATTACAACAACTATATATGACTTTAGCAAGTATACATAATGGTTTTCTCATGTTTACCATATATGTTTGCCTACTAGGACTACTCATAACTAGTAGGGCCTCCCAGATCTAGGAGTTCATGCACCCATGGTTTCAAAGGTCCTAGTTTTGCCTAAGCCAGGTAAGTAGTTTTTGTTTATGTATAGCCAAAATTTTTATGATTTTTTTTGGCTATTTTAGTTTTATTTATTTGGTTGGTTTTAGTTTTATGTTTATACCTTCTTATCCTTATATTATTTACCTATGTAAAAAGGATAATGGGTTACCTATGTTGTAGGTTTTGTGCATGGGTCTACCTTCATTGCGATTAACTAGGGCCTTGTGGAGGAAAAAATCATACTTAAGTAGAGTGAACTAGACCTATCACAAGAGTGGCTAAAAAGTATAGCTCTTACAGAGATTTGGTAAAGGATCATTGATGTAGGTTTGCTTGATCTTTTAAGCTTCTTAGCCCATCGATGGCCACAACAGAGGTACTGAATGTAATTAACTCAGATAGAGGATTTAATAAATTCATCTATTATGTTCATGGTTTTCTTGTGGTTCTAAGCATTAATGAGTCTACATTCAGTGATCTTTTTGGTGTACCTTTTGATGATGTCAAGGTTTTCATAAGGATGAGGGAAGAGGTTAGCCATAGAGATGAGATGGAGGAATGGATTAACTCTCATAGTAGTGTATCATTAACCCTTAATCAATGAAAAGTTAAATATGGTAATGAGAATTATCATATATTTTTATTTAGACCATTTCCTATGTTGTTATAGGAGAAGATCATAGGTATTAAATAGGCTTGAATCATGAAAAAGTTTCTCACCAATGGTATTAGGTTCAACTGGGCTACATTCTTGGTCTTTGGGCTATGGGATGTGAAACACCATGAAAATTTTGAGGCCTCAACGGTTTGGCAAAATCTAGCAATTCAGGCAAGGAGTCATGACAAGGTGCGGCATAGCAAGTTCCCTTTTCGATTAAAGGTCTGCCCTGCCACACTGCACAACACAACACAGATAAATTTCAGAAGATAGAACAAGGCAACGGGCGGCAAGTCTACAAATTTGCAAGTTTTGTATGTCTCAAAAATCTTAACTTTTAGCATATTACGCCACATTATGCAACATGGCGTAAAGTCGCATGATGCAACGTAATGTCAGAAGGCAGTCCACCACAACATCAAAGATGGCAAATATCCAAGACTTCGACGACCCAGCAAAAATCTTAAGGTTTGGGCAATGATCTACAACATGTCGCACATTTCAGCAAGTCTTCTTTCTCAATTAAAGGGGGCCTATTACACTACATCACGCAGCATGGCGTAATAAAACCGAAAGGATTGATCATAAACAGAGGAAGCACAGCGACAACACTTCAATTTTTTGCAGGTTCACTATCTTATGTTGAATTATGCTATGAAGGGTAATCTGATATGATGCAGCGTAATTTGACATGAAGCAACGCAATTTAGCATATTGCAATGTAATCTAAGAACAGTTTTTCCCCAAAACTCCAAACAAGAGTGGTTTACGATGCATTACTCTTCAAAGCGTAACACAGCATGGCACCGCAAGCTTCAACAACAAACACATCAAGTCAATGGCATTTTGTAGGTGTAGGATGTGCATCATCTAAACAACATTCTTCTCCTGACCCTAATCTTATAAATACTCCAGTTGACAAAGATCAAAGGTGGTGGGCAAACATTTCTCCTAAGGTTTGACAAATTTCCTCTGTGAGCGATTTTTCCTTCCGTTGGCGATTGTTGATAATTTTTAATAAGGATTGACAAGAGAAAAAATAGGATCAGAAATTGCAAGAATATCGAAAGCAATTGGCAAGAAACTTCGGTCAAAAATAGCCAATTCATGGGCATTCTACTTGGGGTCCGACCTCCTTGTACCTAGATCCACTAGAACAAGGTAGATCGACCTTTGCTTGCTTCATCTTTGAACAGCTTTCTTATTGTTGGCATGTGCTTCGCCTAAATCGAAGTCTGCTTATAATCATTTTGTTCAATATATTTTGTTCGTGAGCTGAATCCCAGATCTTGGGATTGCCTGTGTTCTAAATCCGATCTCTTGTGCCCTATTTATACGAATCTTGCAAATCGTTTTAAATTGATTACATTGTTTTCAATCACCTTCTAAGTTAACAATATTATATCTTCTCATAAAGAACCATCATTTCGCATCCAAATATCACAAAATTTTTACTGATCAAGTAAGTCCCTGTTTGATCAGAAAGACCATTCAGGGCACCTCAGATTCATTTTTCTCCAGCACGGTCCTCGCATGGATCCAGGGTTAGAACTGTGTACATGGACTTTCGTTCGGTATTTCTAGCGACCGAATTTTTTCGTCGTTACAGGTTTCTGGCGCTACAAGGAGGGCCTATCAGATCCGCACTTTACGGGTAGTCTTGTAAGCTATCTGTACCCATCGTCAATCAACGAAAACATAATACCTCCAAGGTTGTTTATGGGATTGTGTGGTGCAGATCGGTCGCTTCGACGATTCCTTTGGATTCCCACAAGATAGAAAGCCCCGATTATTATCTTAGTTTGCCTTTGCCATTGCGATCTTTATCCTTATCCTCATTACTTCTGAACTACGTAGAAAATGGTTACATCAACCATAGCTGTTGACATTGCCAACCTCGAGAACCCTTGGACTCTACAAGTTACGCTTCCTGTGGTCGAGCTGCCAACTAGTCCTGTGCAACAGCGCTATTCCCTTAGGCTTCAAAACAAAGAGCCTGAGGGACACGCTTAGTGTAGAGAACACTACAATTTCCTCTATGTTAAACTAGCATAAAACTTGCCTATGTATCCGCAAGAATTCAAAGAAAAACGAGAATACGAGTTCATATACTGCAACGGGAAGGAATTTATTCCTTCACCTAACACCACTGTGCCCCTCACAGACCAATAAAAGTGGATCCTAGATCAAATGCTCATGGCTAATACATTGCTAGAACAACTGGAGGAGTTGTTCCATGATGAAATGCTTCATGATGGGCAAGATGATCTAGACTCCCACTCTGAAGGAGGCCCCTCCCTCCACGATGTCCCACGTAAATCCATTGTTCATGGTTACCATGCGCCTGACATTATCTAATACCAATCAAGTCCCGCACTCACTGCACCTACATTTTCTCTCTCCGACTATCTTCCCGGGTGACGGTCCATCACAAATCATTCCTCAAAAAGTGCAATTACCTAATCCATATCATCGTACACCTGCGCCTATGTCACCGCATGTGCACCCGATACCTACGTCGCAAATACCTACAACACCCACCTTCATCCCGACCCACATGACAGGGCCTGCGACTACAGCATGGTAGATTCCAAACATGCCTCTTGTTGTGCATCCTGCGCAAATGTCCCATCATCCCCATCATCAAAACCAGGTCCTGTGAGTGCTAAAACCGGTTGCAGGATCGTTGTCTGTGCCCCTGGTTACACAAATAGCATATCCAATAGCACAACTAATGGTGGTTGCCCCATCCACATCAACTACCAGATGGTGGATGCCACAAGCGGCACCGGCTATAAGGACCATCCTGATAGCACCGACCATCGGCCAAGCTACCGCCTCTATTGTGCCACCTAGTGTGGCTCCTCCTGCCGTTCCATAAATAACCTCATCATTTACGGGTCTAGACCAAGCCTTCTAGCTCATTCAGACCCTTACAAAAGAGGTCAAGCATCTCAAGGCTATTGGTTCTGACATGGTACAAGTCATGGATTTCTACCATGATGATCCTATTAGTCCAGCAATCCCTGTCCTGTCGTTGCCATCTGGGATGCCCCTTCCCCATTTCACAAAATACAATGGGGAAGGTGATCCCAATGCCCACCTAGTCACTTTTAGATCATATTCCTTACTATTGCAACAATGTCCACATACTATCATCTGTGTCTTTGCCATGTCCTTAACAAGTAAAGCTCTGGATTGGTATCGAGCACTCCCACCTGCTTCCATCTCAACTTTGGAGGAGCTGTTAACTTAGTTTGTGACCCGCTTCAAGTACAACCTGAGGCCGAAAGTCATGCTAGACCAGCTCATGGGAGTCAAGCAAGACCCACTCGAGTTAGTCCAAAAGTTCATATAGCTATGGAGCACCACCTTGAACGAAATCCACAAACCCTTCGTGGAAGCTCATCTACTAGCAATCTTCAAGGGGACAGTTAATGAATTTATTAAGTCTAAACTATACTACCTTGCTCCCTACTCCCTTAGCCAAGCCTTTGCTCAAACTAAGAGCATCCAAGACATGGCAGAGGCTAGCAAAGATCTAGTGTATGTGGTCTACAAGAATGCCCACAGCAAGGAAAAGGATAAAGGCAAAGCTATGACAACGATAGTAGCGGCAGTTGCCGAGGGGGCCAAGAAGAAAAACAACAACAACAAGAAAACAACAATGGAGCTTGTCAAGCCGACAACTAGCTCAAATGGCACCAATCAAGAAGCTCCTTCCACCTCCAAAGCACCTCCACAACCGAGGCCTAAATTTGAGCGTAAGGACCATTCAAATTACATGACCCTACCTGTAAAGCCTTCAGAACTTATGAAGCAATTATTGGGAACCAACCAGATCCGACACAAGGCAGTGTCTAAGGAGGCTCTAAAATGTCACAAGAGCCATTGTGAGTTACTCAAGAACCCCTCCTTGGCCCAACCTAATGAACCACTAGTTCCCAAGAACTTTAGGCTGGACCGGTTTTGTGACTACCATCAATTGTGTGGTCATGACACGGATTACTGCTGGGCGTTGAAAGATGACCTTCAATGTATGATTGATCAAGGTGACCTGATCTTAGACAACAGTAGTCCGACACGCCCAGAAAACCAAGCCATGCATGTGTACTGAGACCCGTTAAATGCAAATGACATAGGGTACACTATCAACGTGATCGGTGTAGAGGGCGATAGTCAGGCACAATCAAAGCAACCCTTTGTGTTGCGAATGCACCCTCGCCTGCCCCAAACAGCGGGTCCATCAGCATCGACGAGTCGTACTCCAAGGTAACCTTTCATCCTCTAAGCCCCTTCTCAGACCACTGTTCGATAGCCTGCTATCGGTAAAGTTGCAGCCCAACCCGCGCCTACGCCTAAAGCACCCTTTGTCATTAGGGTGCCAAAACCATCAACTACCCCTCCTATGCAGGGGCAAATCTCCAAGCCAATATTCCGATCCCAACTTAAAGGAAAAGGAGAAGGAGGTGTGACAACTAGTACAGCCAAGGATCTTTTTACGCTGGGGTTTCCCAAGCCTAAACCCCTCGCTTCTATGCCCTTGGCCCCACTCTCTAAAATCGATGAAGTTACATAAATGTAACCATCCCCTCCTAGCCAAAATAAACATAGCCCTTGATCAAATGTCACTCCCCCTTGAGAAATCCATCTCTTAGGGCGAATGGAAGAGGAAAATGATGGCAAGCAGTTAGATCGTGGGCGGGATCTCCTCAACACCTTTACGTAGGTCAAGCAAGCTCTTAAACAGAAAAATACAATGCTGAGCCTGTACGATTTGTTAATGACATCCCAACAGCACCGCGAAGAAATGGTTCGTATGCTAGTTTCCATACCTGTGGATGAGAGCCTGCCAGCGGATGAAGAAATGATTCATTCCATCATGCTTTCTCTCGTCGCTGAGAAACCTGGGTCTTCCCTGTTGACCTTTTGCCACGAATCCATTAAGAATGATCTAGAAAAGGGTCAAGTGACAATAGTGCCCATGTTCATCACCATCCGGCTTGGCCAACACTGAATTTGGAGAGTACATGTAGATGATGGGGCAGTCGCTAATGTCATCCCATATCCTATAGTGGATAAGCTAGGCCTAATCGATCAGATCAGTCCTACAACAACGTCGTGTCTAAAGTTGTTCAACAAGGCACAGGTGAAAGTCAAAGGGACAATGCACATCAACTTTGTGGCAAGGGAACAATTCCCCATAGACGCAATGTTTATAGTCGTCGAAGAAATGTCGGGCTTTAACCTGATTCTAGGAAGGTCTTGGTTAGCTCAATTGAGGGCGGTTTCATTCCCTATCCACCAGGAGATCCATCTACCCTATGCAGGAGGGGAGGTGGTCATCCACGGTGATGAAATAATCCCTCGAGCTGTCAACAACATAGAAACTAAACAAGGTTCGAAAATCAAAATTCCTGAGGGCCAATCCCCTGGCCAAACACCAGAACAAGCCAAAACAATGGCTAATGATAGTTTAATTTGGGCCGAACTACCATTCCAAGAGGAAGACTGTGGCGTGAGGGAATAGGGTCATAAATCTCCCCGTCCTTACGCATCACCGAAGATAAAAGTGGTTAGGAGACAACTACAGAGTTAGCAAATGAACCACATCATCTAAATGTCATGCAATTTATGCAGATGATTCCACCAGCTGTTCCATTTATGTTGTACCAATACTCATTTCATTTACGCACATATCTTTACGCTTCCACTAGCTATTCTCATTTACGCTTATGTTTATCTTTACGCTCCCACCAGTTGTCTTTGTTACTCTTTCATTCATCTAAAACTATCGAAGGCCTAGAATGGCCTTGAAACACCACAAAATTTTGGCCTAGCACTTTCAGACGATCCAAGTTAAGTCATGTAGCTGCCCAAGCATGAGTATAGCATGACGAAACTTGGACACCTCTGAAATAGCTCTCGATGGTTCATGATTCAACAGGCAAGGTCCCCCTGGGACCCACAGGCAACTGCACCAGCTTTCGACGTCCAGAATCAAAGGTTTCGCTCTCAAAATACTTGGTCTTCGCTAAATACACTTTGGTTACATTTTCTTACGCTGCACAACGTAAGGCTCAGCGTCACCAACTTTTGGAGCCCCGAAATTGAGCTAAAATAGGCCGAAACTGAGCACAAGGACTCCCCATAACCTCCACTAATGGTTGCCCAAGGTCTCCAACCCTCAGAATCTTGATTTCAGGCTAAAAAATACATTGTTTTCACTGCTCATGCCCAGGTCACACCCAGCTCATGCTCATGCCCAGGTCATGCCCAGCTCATGCTCACGCCCAGCTCATGCTCATGCCCAGGTCATGCCCAGCTCATGCTCACGTCCAGCTCACACTGACAGCATGAGCTACCAAAAATGGCCCAGAACATATTAGACGCATGCCGAAAACATGCCAAGGTAAGATCAAGTAGCTGATCCAAGCGAGCCGGAATCAAATTTTGAATTCATTGTTAATGTTCATTGTAAGATTCGCAATTTGTGAATTTGCCAAGCTCCTATGCTGCTTCCATGGGCATAAGATAGCTTGCATTGTAAGATACAGTGCACCCGATCTATAACGTAGTTTGCCCATGTACACATGTCATGCGATCCGTTTTTCTTGCATCTCGTAGCCGCTGATCTAGTTCATTCCTACGCCCAAGACAAGTAGATAAATACCTTGTTCAAACACATAAACGAGGTTGGAAAATGTTGGCAGAAATTTAGCAAGAAACTAGCAATCCTGAGCTCGGATGCACGTGATTCCCAGCGCTTGCAAACACCACACATCGAGGCTTAACGTCTAACTTGCAGCACAACTACATTTTGACCGGTGCACATTTTTGTCAATTAATACAATACAGTTTCATTTTTTCCATCCATTGTCTTATTTTGAGTTATTTTTCTGCATTTTCCATTTCACTGCATCTTCCTGCATACATTCTGTTTCTCTTACGTTCATTACGCCCTGTTACGCTCATTAAGCCCTGTTATGTTTATTACGCTCTATTACTTTTGTTACTCTCTGCTATGTTTGTTACGCTCTGCTATTTTCTCTGTTCTACATTTGTAACGATAACCCCAGCGCAGGCAATAGCATATGCTCGAGGAATTCCTTGGTTGATCTACGTGCAGACCATCCAAGGCACTCTCCCTTAATTTTTCCAGCGTGCCCTCACGCGAAGGTAGGGTCGTCTGTATCTCTCTAGAGATCTTTCGACATTTGTTTCCTTCCAGCCTTACGCCGACGATTTCGGATAGCACAGAAATTGGAGCTAGAAGGAGGGCCACTTGCTTACTATTTGATAAAACCTTAGTCGCCCCACAGTTCAAAACGTTGCACAGATTAAGCGCTGAAACCAAAACCCTTATTTACGCTGAACCTATTCTTGCTAGACTTGCTCACGTTGCAAATTTTTACTCACGCTGAGCTTGGTTACGCTCAGACCAGATCTACTCACGCTGAGCCTAGTTACGCTTAGATCAATTTTACTCACGCTGAGCTTGGTTATGCTTAGATCAGTTTTACTCACATTGAGCTTAGTTACGCTCAGACCAGATCTACTCACGCTGAGCCTAGTTACGCTTAGATCAGTTTTACTCATGTTGAGCTTGGTTACGCTCAGATCAATTTTACTCACGCTGAGCTTGGTTATGCTTAGATCAGTTTTACTCACATTGAGCTTAGTTACGCTCAGACCAGATCTACTCACGCTGAGCCTAGTTACGCTTAGATCAGTTTTACTCATGTTGAGCTTGGTTACGCTCAGACCATTTTTACTCACGCTGAGCTTGGTTATGCTTAGATCAGTTTTACTCATGTTGAGCTTGGTTACGCTCAGACTAGTTTACTCATGCTGAGCCTAGTCTGCTCAAGCTAGCCTTACATACGCTGCTTACATAAATTCAGCCAGTCAAACTAGTTATACACATGGAAGCTTCCTGGATCAAAGCAACATTGCCCATCTCTAACCTTAATGCTGAAGTCCCAAATCCTATGACCACAACTGAATCCATGGTCACCGTTGGAGAGATGAACCTTGAAGGACCAACTCATCGGTCACTTAGGATACAAGGCAAAGACCTCGCCTATATAGTTCTCACCCCGAAATAATACAATTTCATCTGTGTAAAGATCCAAGCGAATATACCTACTAATCACATGGAAATAGAAGCAAAATGACATTTTGAGCTCATCTATAAGGGAGGCCACAACTTTATCCCCTCAGCATATGATGTGATTCCTCTCTTAGAATCTCATCATGAACTTATAACCCAACTCCTCATGGCAAGGGATCAAACCTTGCAGCAACCTATCGAAGAGCTTCAAAACGGAGATGAGGAGGATGATTTCGCAGCTCAATCCGAACACGGGGATTCGTACCATACTCTCAGTCCACATACTTATGCGAATCTGTTATTCCACCCTTTCACTGGGGAGACCATGTCTCTCCATTCATTTAAGACCACTCAAACACATGTGCCCCAACAAGAAGTGTCCAGTCTTATTCCCACTTTCCTTATGACCAACTCTCAATTCACTATGCCCATCCCCACTATCCCTCCGATTACTACCTTACCCTCCCTCTTACAAGTACAACCCCCCTCTCAAATTAATGTAGGAGCAACTTTTCCACCCCAAGTAATTGGGATGCCATCCATGATACCTGCTACCACATCTACACACTTCATCCCACGAGTATAGATTCATGTCACACCCTTGACTCCTCCAGTACAACACCAGGTACAAATTCTTCATGCACAACCCACAGTTGGGCAATGGATTTCCCCTATTGCTCAACAACAACAACAACCCATACCTTACAGTATGCCGCCCTTAGTGGCACCTACTATAAATATGCCACAAGTACAACCTGTGATCACTCAACAATCATCATTCCCACCATCCGTACAATAGTCTAATTTGTATGGCACTCAAACTAACCAACCTCCCCCTTTACCTAGTACCCAAGACTAGGCTGAAGCTAAAAAAATGATGCAAGAACTAGCCGATGAGGTAAAACGCCTCAAAACCGCTAACAATGAAGAGCTTAAAGTATTAGAATTTTACCAAGATGATCTTATTAGCTCTTCAGTCCCACCACTGACCTTGCCCAAAGGAGTTTCTTTGCCTCAATTAACCAAATACAATAGGGAAGAAGACCCCAATGCCCATCTAGTCACATTTAGACTAGAATTCTTGTTGCTTCAGGCTTGGCCCCATGCAATCTTGCGTGTGTTCGCCATGTCCCTCACTGGCAGAGCATTAGACTGGTACCGAGCCTTGCCTCGTAACTCCATAGCCTCTTTGGAGAACCTCTTACATAAGTTCGTTAGCAAGTTTAAATACAACCTGAAACCTGAAGCAACCTTGGATAGCTTGATACAGGTAAAACAAGCACCCCTTGAACCTGTACAAAAATTTATCCAAAGATGGAGTGTTGCACTCAATGAACTTCATGAGCCAATTCCAGAAACATACCTTCTTACAATTCTTAAGGGAGCCATGAATGATTTTGTCAAATCAAAACTATACTACCTAAATGTGTGCACTCTAAGCCAAGCTTTTGTATAGATTAAAAACATAGAAGAGGCAGCTCAAAATAGCCATGACCCTACGTACTTAGCCTTTAGAAATCAGCATACTAAAAAGGATAAAGAAAAGGCTAAAGCAATAGTAGCAGCAGTAGCGGAGACTCAACCTCCCAACATGGGACAGCAAGGTAGATCACCTAATGCTCCCGTTAACTATGAGAGAACTGCTCCTGCACATACAACTGAATCATCTTCCATGCAAGCTACTAACACGGGTCATGCACGTACGTTTGAGAAGAAAGACCCTGCTCAATACACACCACTCCCCATGAAGCCTTCTCAGTTGTTAGATCAACTTTTGAAGGATGGAGCCATTAAACACAAACAACTGTCTCCAGCAGCGGCCCAGAGGCATGACCGATTCTGCGAATTGGCCCAAAACCCAAGCTTGGAAACTCCAAATGAGCCTCCTGTTCCAAGAGGCTTTAGATTAGATCGATTTTGCGAGTACCATCAAAGGAATGGGCATGGTACTGATTATTGTTTCACTCTCAAACAAGACATACAACGTATGATTGATAGGGGTGAAGTAACATTTGACGATGCCAACCCAGTTAAACCGTAGAATCAATCTATGGGCATGTACACAGATCCTCTTAATACTAAGGAAGCTTGTTACGTCATTAACACGATCCATATCGGAAATGAGCAAGGAATGCCCAGAAAATCATTCGTGATTCATGTTCCTCCTACAGCATCAACATCATCCCCACAACCTTCGTATCCCACATACAATCCGCCTACACCTACAAAACCATTCGTCATTTGTGTACCCCCTGTCAATGCAACCGTAAATGTGCAACTGCCTACCCAGCCCACTCCCTTTATGGTCCAGGTGCCACCCACGATTGCAGCCACGAAGGTACCAACACAAAACCGACCAACTCCCTTCATAATTAAGGTACCCAAACATCGTGATCTTCAACCCCCTACTCCTCAACTGCAAACCAAACTGACCCCGTTCGTCATCAGGGTGCCTAAACATCTTGACACACAACCACCTCCAACTGTTCAATCGCAATCTCGACCCGCTCGATTCGTAATCCACGTCCCAAAACAACCTGATGTTCAAGCTCCAATAGTTCCTCCACGACCCTCGCGAGAACGTCTCATCGACAGACTTACCAGGGAACAGTTGGAAAAGGAACTTCGAAGTCTTGAATTGGGTCCACCGAAACCCACTCCCTTAAACGTTGTACCTATGGCTCCAACAACCGACGAGCTGAGCACAAGGCATGAAAAAAAATCAGGAACGCCAAATACATCAAACCCAAACATCACATCAAACCACATGAAAGTCATTCCACAAGAGGTACAGCTGTTGGGTCCAATGGACCAAGTCTCAACGAACATACCAAATAGTAAAAGACTTAGCCAGTTCCCTAACCCAGGTCACACAGGTGCTAAAACAAAAAAATACATCCTTAAGTCTGTATGATCTAGTGATGACTTCTCAGGTGCACTGTGAAGCCTTGGTACGAATGCTCACTTCGATCTAGGTTAGTGAGGCTCTACCTATCACTGAACCATCAATTCATGCAGTGATGTCTCCACAACAAAGATTAGGTTCCGCATCACTAGGCTTTCATCCCAAAAACATTAAAATAGATGAAAAAATGGGAGAAGTCAACACTGCCCCTATGTTCATAACCATTCAAGTAAACCAGTTTAAAATACATAGGGTCCATGTTGACGACGGGGTAGCCACTAATGTAATACCTTTCCTCGTCATCGAAAAATTAGGTCTCATGGAGCAGATTCACCCAACAACAACAACGTTCCTAAAATCCTTTAGTGGATCACGTGTCGTGGTTAAAGGCACAATCACTTTGGATTTCATAGCAGGGGACCGGTTCCCCACGTCAGCTAAATTTGTAGTCATAGATGAGATGCCTAGATTTAACTTGATACTGGGACGACCATGGTTAGCCCAATTAAAAGCGGTTTCTTCATCCATCCACCAAGAGATTCACTTACCCTATGAAGGTGGTGAAATCATCATACACGGTGATATGGATACACCCGACACCTCTGCACATGTAGGCACAAACCAAGGCTCAGAGGTCGAATTCAATGAGCCTAAACAGGATGACACTACCCTCAAGCTTAAACAAGACGCCACACCTATCGAAAACCAAAGTGATAACCAATCCCCAAACCATGATCCACCAGAAGATATAGAAACATTATAGTACATGGAAACATTAGAGCATGCTAACATAGGAGTTATTCCCCCAGACGTCTCATGGTCTGAATTGCTGTTTAACATAATTAGCGAAGGAGATGCTGAATATACAATTACACCGACATGCCCAACATGCCATGTCAATCTGCGAAAATTAAAGAAGTTACTCAACCATTAAACAACAATCGTCTGAAATGACGTTAAACTACTACTTGTCCGAAATGATGTTAAACTACAATTGTTCGAAATGACGTTAGACTACCACATGTCTGCAATGACATTAAACTAGCTACGGTCAGGAATGGCCGGTTTCAAAAAAAACCCCCCGAAACAGTTTAAATTTCTCTTGTTTTGTTATGGCTTGAAATGGCCTTAAACTAGAACATTGTTCCATGCATGGCCCGAAATGGCCTTAAACTAGAACAAGTCATGATTCCATTTCTATAAAATTACATTCCTGTTTGCATGCATAGTTACATACTCACTCTACAAATTAACATTCCCCTTACATTTCTTCTACACTATTTTCATTTCAGTCACATTCACATTTATATTTACAAACAATTAAAACACCAAAACAAAAATAAAATATCAAATCAAAAGAAAATCATTCGTGTTTACACTTGTGTCTATCCAAAGTTTGGACAAAAATTAAAAAAAAAAAACTTGAACAACATAAAACACTGAAAAAAATTGTATAAATATATAAATTAATGATATCAAATGTTTACATTATATCACACATTCGCTTTCATACAATCTACAAATTTTCAACACTAAAAAAAACAAAAAAAACATAACTAAGCTAACAAGTTGAACTAAACATCAGCGCTAGGAGGAGCTTGGTCCCCAAACTCCTCCGCATCATCGAGTCCCGCTCCACTGGGGCCAGCCTCTTCATCAACACATCCCTACACCAAAACAAAATCCTAGGTAAGTAAGTTAAAATTTGTAAAACACACAAATGAAAGTAACCATAAATATACAAGAGAAAACTAGCGAGGGAAATAAAAAAAATGAATAACTCCAATATCAAAAGGATATCATTTGCAAATATTATGATTATTAGTTTATGTTACAACCATTTCGCTAGGCACCATGACCTCACGTTGATTACTTGTTTTGACCAAAATGGGTTGCCATGGCCTAGCGTGATAATTCAATTAATTGTGGATAGTACCATAGCCATTAGTAACAAAAAAACTATCTATTAAAAAAAAGAGAGGGGCTCTTACATCTATATTTCATACAGGTATGAAGACTACAAATGATAAAAACTAGTCACAAAAAAAAAATAGTCTGCATCATATTTTGTCTGTTACCAAACATCTCATGAATAGTCTTCACCAACACACTCTTCCCCTTTTAGGCATTAGCAAAAAGATAATGCAAATAAACCAGGAGAGTGAGCATGGTACATACAACATTGAAGATCTTATATTCAATATCCACAAGATTGATCATGCTAAATATCTTAAGAGATCAAAATTAATCAAACAAATCCTTAACAAGAGGCCCATAATTTTATATGTCAATTTAAAATAGCAGCACCAAAAAAATATATATATAAAATCTTAATCATCATCAGGTTATAATTTTACCTTAGATACTTTACTAGAATCAAATACAAATAAAGTCTTGTCGCTTAAGTGTCTTTTAGAAGAGCCTCAGAGGACTCCCTTACACCAGTGGTCCAAACGATTAGACTTCCCCTCTACATGTGCTGCTAGACTTTGTCAAACATATTGCATATAATATAGAGAGAGCGATATTTTCTTCTTGAATCTTTTAGAATCATCTTGCTCGTTGTAGAGATGCACGTGATAGGAAGATAAGGTAAGCAGGGATATATTTTGACGGACAAGCTATATTACAAGCTCCGTAATAACCACACCAGCAACATAACCGATTTGACGATAGATAGATTGAGATTTTTAACATAGTTGGATGAACATCCATCCGTCATCATATTCATGGTTCATGACCCACGACGCTGACCCTGCTTTGTTCCTTCTGTTTTCAGCTGAAATATGAGAAAAAAAAAGAAAGAGAGAAAAAACATCAATGAAAAATAAACACGCGTGAATGTAGTCATCGGGGAACCTTTGGCACTCCCAAAGGCAAGCCGATCCACGCAAATGCAACGTTTTCCTCGCCCAAAACCTGATTTCTGTATGACCCATACTTCGAATAACAAAACAAATCCAAATAATCCTTCCCGTATAGAGCAATTAAATCCTAAATGTTCCTGTGCGCTCCTCCCCGCGAACAGAAGCACATCCAATCCCGTCTTTTGCCGATAAGAAGGAAAACAAACGAAGTGAGTTAGCAAAGAGGAGCCGAAGGATTCCGGGTTTGTATCCCGGGCATCATCTCCTGCCCGCTTGGTCTAACTGAATATTATTTCCAGGGTTCGATAAGTGTCGTGAAAATCAGAGCTTCAGAACTAGTTTGATATCTCCTGGCCTTCGGTTACCATAGTGTTCGTTTATTTCTGCCTCATGCTGATGCCACAAATCTTGATTGCTTGATTGCCACTTAACACATTTGTGTAACTGTCCCCATGCAAATTTCAGACTGTACTACATCTAAGGTTCCCAGCCCTTACCGTTATTCAACCTCGGTACTAGGTTTGCCACAATCAATGAAATGCAGCTGGACCAGTGTGTGTAAATGTGACGAAATGGGAACCTACAATAAGAGCCGTTAATCTCTGTAGGTACCCATTATTACAATCAATGAAATGCAGCTGGACAGTACCTCAGACAGTAAAAAGTGGAAACAGTTCCCACTTTTGGGCACAATTTGTTATAGCAAGGCATCAAATTATAAAGGCAAACAAAAGAAAATATATCAGTAAATATGTAAACTTATTACATCTTATTACTGGTCCAATGTCCAGCGCTAATAGGAGCGTTAGTTCATTAATGTACATGTGCTGGCCCCACTATATATAAATAATTATGTATTCAAACGCTACTGCATATGGTAAGGCCTTAGGTGCGCTAATTTGTTCTATCATGTTACCGATAACTTACTCATGTATCGGCTACCCTTCACATCTAAATGGGAATCACGTTTGGTTTGTCTGTTTGGATATAATAGCCCGCCCCGCCCTGTTATCTCACGTCACGCTCACATATAATGTAATCCGTTTTCTAAAGCTACGGGTCAAGGAACGGCACAGGTAAAGCCATTTGAAGCACCCGAGCAAATCGATCCAGTTGATTCTGGTGACCAAGAAGCAGGAGTAGATTTAGAGTCAATTCGTCTAGTCCCCACAGAAACAGAACCGAAGTGAGCAGGACCAGTGATCTCTATCCCGATGTTTAGCTACCATCCTTGACGTTGGTTAATTTGCTGCATCTAGTAGGGATAATTTTGGGTATGAAAGGTATACTGCTGGCTTGGTAGATATCGCCCTATCTAAAAAGGGGCTTGAAACTTACAAATCGACTGGATCAACTGGAACTACACAAGGCTATGGCTATGGAACTGAAATGGATGCTTAGCAAGGTGCTGGATCAACCTGCGATACTTCCTATGCCGAGAGCACCAATAGAATATGATCGGTTATTGACTGTGCAAAGTCCACGCTCGAAAATGGTATACATTTAATGTATTGTAGCTGGACCAAAGTTTAAAGAAGGAACCTTTTACATGATACACAAGAAAACCCATTACTCCGCATTCAACGAACTTCACGATCCTTAGGCGTCAAGATAGGCGTTATATTCCGGTACGGCCTAACCCATTGTTCGAATTTACTTATGTCCCGAGCCTCCAATGATGTTTTGGCAGCGTTTAATTATCAAAAAAAAGGGGGACTCACGCTGCGGAATGACGGCGGACTCACGCTGTGGCGGCTAACTTACGCTGAAATGGCAGCTCACTCACGCTGCCCAGGGCAAGCAACTTACGCTAAGGCGATTCACGCTGCCAAGCAAAAGTTTGCAAAAATGCACGAAAAAAAATACAGTTCCCACACCATACGCTTACGCTCGGGCAAAAATACAAGAAACATCGCAAAAAAAATACAGGAAAAATCCCAGAAAAAACACAGCAAAAATAGCAAGAAAAATTGCAGGAAAAATACAGGGATTAATGTGTAAAATACGGTGAAATGCCCTGCAACTAACGGTGGGAAATACAGCCCCCGGAAAGCAACCAAAATCACCCAAAACGCGGTAATCCCTGCAACCCATGCTCATACTCTGGGTCACTCACGCTGCGATTCTAGGGTCACTCACGCTGTGATTTCAAGAAAACCCATACTGCAATAAACACAAATACCCTGGAACATAGGAAGAAAAACGCAATCACTCTCAGACATCACTCACAGACACCAAAAATCTGCTACTCACGCTCTGCTCTATTACTCACGCTATTTTTCCTGCCCTGTTACTCACACTACCCTCTGTTACTCACACTACCCTCTGTAACTCACTCACGCTGCACCCAGTTAGTCACGCTACCTTTTTTTTATTTTTATTTTTAATTTCTTTAGCATGTTAGTTCATCTTATTTCTCTTCTCTTCTATTTTACTTTGTTGTGCTTTTTATTTATTTATTTTACTTTATTGTATTTTCCATGATTTCAAGATAGTTTTCTGAAGTAACGCATAAAAGAAAAAGAAAAATTAAAAATAAAAACATGAAGATCGAAAGTCTACAAAACCATGAACATCATTACATTTTCACAAAACATGAATACAATGAATCGGCCCGGTATGGTTTTTAACTGCCACATTAATGGCCCGGTATGGCCTTAAACTATCATTACATTCCACAATTTTGTTAGACTAATCATGTGAAACTCATCTACACTTAAACCTTCCTCATCGAGAAAATGTTGTTTAAATTGGCAAGAACAAGCATATGGATAGCAAGAATCTCTTTTCAACATTGTCATTCAATGAGAAGTCAATCTAGAATCCATTGATCTAGATTCATCATCAATTTATGACAATTTCGTGGCATCCACTCAAGGAACACCAGATTACCTAAGAAATATGATTAAAACTTTGGAATTAGAAACAGACACCATCACTGAGGACCCCATCGTCGAAGTCCCCATCACCATGTCTAGTGGCGAGGTCAAAACATTAAAACTAAGTACTCTACTAAATCTGCAAGTTGCCAATGACATTACACAAGTGCTGAAGGATAATATGAAAACATTCGCTTGGTTTTATATCGATATGCCAAGACTGGACCCACGCATCATCCAGCATAACATTATCCTCGATGAAAAACTTAGACCAGTAAAACAAAAAGCACGAAAGGTTAAGCCTAAGGTAGCGTTGGTAATTTGTAACGAAATCACGAAGCTCTATCAGGCCGATTTCATCCGAGCTGTTGACTATGCCGATTAGGTATCCAACATTGTTGTAGTCCCTAAGAAGAACGGTAGCATTCACATATGTATTGACTTCCGTGACCTCAACGTAGCCACCATAAAAGATGACTTCCCGCTACCTAGTATCGATCAACTCGTTGACTCAACCGCTGGGCATGCATTATTATCCTTTATGGATGGATTCTCGAGATACAACCAAATCAGGATCAACCCAAAACACCAACTCAGGACGACCTTCATGACACCTTGGGGCACATTATGTTATACAATGATGCTATTTGGTCTCAAAAATGCGGGTGCCACATATCAATTGGTAATGACATATATATTTAGCGATTACATGCTTGATTCACTCAATGATTATGTAGACGACATCGCTGTCAAGTCCAAAACAACCAAAGAACATGCAAAGCATTTAGACTTGGTACTCAAACGTTGTCTCAAATACAACCTTAGGCTTAACCCAAAGAAATCCGTCTTTGGAGTTAAGATAGGAAAAATGCTTGGCTTCATAGTCTCCGAAACAGGAATACGAGTAGACCCCAATAAGGTTAAAGCAATAACTAGCATGCAACCACCTAGGAACCTTACCGAATTACGTGGTCTGCAAGGTAGACTGCAATTCATCAGACGCTTTATCATGAAACTAACAAATAAGTTGAAACCCATGCAGCACTTGCTACGAAAGAACGTCCATTTTCAATGGACTCAACAGTGCCAAGAAGCCTTTGAAAGCATAAAGATGGAATTGGCTCAACTACCAACGGTTCATCCCCTACAAAGTGATAAACCTTTTTACATCTACCTCGCGACATCTGATACATCTATTGCATCCATGCTTTGCTAAAAACGAGAAGATGGAACTGAGATCCCTATTTACTATTTAAGTCACGCCTTGGTTGCCCACGAACAAATATACAAGGACGTGGAGAGATCATGCTTTGCCCTTGTCTTTTCCTTGAAAAAGTGGTGGCATTACCTCTTCCGCAATCAAGTCAATATCATTTGCAAAGATAACATGCTCCAAGCTATCACCAACAATATCTATGAGTCAAGTAGAATAGCTAGATGGAAGGCGATGATTGTAGAGTTTGACCTGCATTATATTGCCCAATCCTCTACTAAGGGTCAAGCAATAGCCAATCAGCTGACCACATCACTGACACGAGATCAAGCAACGGTCAACCTTGAATTCCCCAACGAAGACATTAACAGCATAGACGTAGTGCCCAATAACTATGATGCCATCCTGTACTTCGACGGAGCATCCACCTCCCAAGGGAGAAGTGCTGCAGCCATCATAATGTATCCCTCGAAAGAAATTTGTCCCTTTGCCTATCGACTAAACTTCCCTTGCACCAACAATGTGGCAAAGTACGAAGGTCTTCTTAGAGGTCTTATAGCGGCACTGACTTCGGGAATCACACATCTTGTAGTTCGAGGTGACTCACAGTTAGTAGTTAATCGAGTCACAGATATCTACGCATGTAAAGCCTTGCATCTGCAACCATACTGTGACCTGACTAAACACTTGTTAAAACGACTAATCAATGTAGACGTGCAACATATTCCTAGGAACGAAAATACCATTGCTGATGCTCTTGCCACGCTAGCCTTGAACATGACACCTGAGATGCTCCATGCGTTGCCTAGTTCCATAACAAATTGTGCCAAACCCGTGACCAATGCCCTCGATGAAATACCCATAGCGTTCGTCAGCACTACACAAGCAATAGAGTGGTATGACGACATAAAAGAGTACCTTCTACGAGGCGAACCGCCACAACATCTGATGAGTGCTCAAAATGATGCAGTGCGAAAACGCTCTAGGAAATATGCATTGATAGGGGACACCTTGTGTCGCAAGTCCTATGAAATCATCCTGTTGACGTGCGTCAGTAGCATCGATGGCCAAATGATCATGGAACAGGTTCACGAAGGACTGTGCGGAGGGCATATAGCACCCAAAGCAATGGCAACGAAAATTAGACGTTTAGGCTATTACTGGCTAGACATGAAGTACGATTGCTTCTCCAGGGTCAAGAAATGCAATATTTTCCAAAGACACAGTAACTTAATACACGTACCACCTAATGAGTTGCATACTGCGCAAATCACATGGCCATTCCAAAAATGGGGATTAGACATCATTGGCCCTCTAACACCACCATCCTCAGCAAGACATAGCTTCATCATCATTGCGATCGAATACTTCACAAAATGGGTAGAAGCTATTCCCCTTAGGAAAACCATGTCTAAACATGTCTGCAACTTCATATTGGAAAACATCGTAACCTGCTTTGGTATCCCAATGACCATAGTCACCGATAATGGGCCACAGTTTAGTAGTACAGATACTAAAAACTTCTACGAAAGCCTAGGTATTAAACATTCATTTTCATCACCTTATTACCTGCAGAGCAATGGCCAAGCAGAATCTATGAATAAAATGATCATCATGGTGTTCAAGAAAATGCTGAATCAAAGCAAAAGACGATGGCACGAGTAGTTAATCTATGCACTATGGGCATACCGAACAACGCACCGAATGTCCATAGGTAAAATACCATATAGCCTAATATATGGATCTGAAGCTGTCTTACCTTTGGAGTTACAGGTTCCCTCGCCGTGGATAATGCTCTCTAGTCTCCTCGATGAAAGCCAAAACAACGAACTGTGCATTGCTAATCTTGACTCGGTGGAGGAAGAAAGGGTAAGAATGCTTGATCAAATCGAATGGTACCAGAGACAGCAACGGTGACGTCATCAACATGATCCACATAAGCGGCGGATCAAGAAAGGTGACCTAGTTCTCAAGGCGGTCCACAAACACTCAGATAAATTCTCAACTAACTGGGAAGGACCTTACTTAGTCACTAAAGCCTATGACAATGGGGCATTCAAGCTCGCCGACATGGACGGAAATGAATTGGCCAATCCTATGAATCACATGTACTTGAAACCATTCTACGTCTAATGATCCCAAGGTACGTCACAGTCTTGGCATCATGACCTAAAACTGATACCACAGAACAGTCCCGGAGCTATGACTTAAAACTAGCACCATAGAACATCCTGGCATCATGACGGTAAACCGACACCATAGAGCTCTGTCAAGCATGACACTAAACTGTCACATTCATTCACCAGAGTCCACTAAGACTATAAATTGGCCAGCCTCTTCATAGTCTGCCATGACTATAAACTAGCATGACATCATCTGCTACGACGCTAAACTAGCAACGTCCAATGGGTTATGACGTAAAACTAATCCACAAGAGTCCACCAAGACTATAAACTGGCAACTTCTTCACTGGCCTACCAATCTGTAGCGGAAATAAAATAGCATGTCATCATCAACCTACTCAATGAATTCATCACATGGACTCCGAAAATATTGCTGCTACTTAATCTTGTTTGCCTGCGGTTGCACGTGGTGTTTCATCCCATCAATTGCATCCATGTTTAAAGTGTTAAGCTAACTTATTCACTTGTGGTTTTCTTGTCTTCTTGGAGTTGTGTTTGCAAGATGACACCTAGAGGTGCTTGTACACGAATGCACTTCATCACGACGACAAGGTACCACATTGTTCCTGATGCATGTAACCAAGTTAATCAAATCTTTCACAAGTACATTCCCAATTCCCTGAATGTCCCTCATTCCCTAGCATGTTCTCTCTACTCTGTTCAATTACACCCCCTTTGATACATCCCATTCATCCCCAAAATTCTGGAAGCGTTGTTGCTCACTGTAACTCTACAACCAGTGGCAACACAAAACGATGCATAGCACATGACACAAACATGAGTACAAAATTGATAGCAAGCTCTTTCTAAAAGAAAAAAAAAGAACAAAGAAAGACTCAAAGAGAAAAATCCATCACAAGACCCATTGACACTTCCCATATAAGCCTCAGGTGGGAAGGTACTTGTCTTGGAAGAAAAAATTTGTGTCTTAAACAATCATGTTGCATCCCACCGCATTGCTTTAGTTGTGACAATGAGTTCTCTTAAACAGGATACAAGAGTCTCGTTCCTCCAAAGGACGCACATCCCATGCCTTGGTCCCAAGTCTGCTAAATACTGGCTATTGACAAAGACCAACATGAAGTGTTCACACAAGAGCATTCCTCTTCCCACAGTTAAATAAAATCATCCCTTCATCAATCCTTGATCTCACAGTAACACACCTTCTCCCTATGCATCTTAAAACCTCATTTCCCAATCCTATGTACTTTTGAACACATTGCGATGACATCTGACCAAGTGCCGATGGACAATGCTTGATACCCAGTTGCTCGTGGTGTTTTGTACTTCTTTGTCGATGCCTCTCAAAATAGATTCCTCTAGACATCAACAAAGAGGGGCTAATGAAACACCACAAAATTTTGGCCTAGCACTTTTAGACGATCCAAGTTAAGTCATGCAGCTGCCCAAGCATGAGTACAACATGACCAAATTTGGACGCCTCCAAAACAGCTCCCGATAATTCATGATTCAACAGGCAAGGTTCCCATGGGACCCACAGACAATTGCACCAGCTTTCAGCGTCTAGAATCAAAGGTTTCACACTCAAAATACTTGGTCTTCGCTAAATACACTTTGGCTACATTTCCTTATGCTGCACAGCGTAAGGCTCAGCGTCACCAACTTTTAGAGCCCCGAAACTAAGCCAAAACAGGCCAAAATTAAGTACAAGGACCTCCCATGACCTCCACTGATGGTTGCCCAAGTTCACCAGCCCTCAAAATCTTGATTTCGAGCTCAAAAATACACTGTTTTCACTGCTCATGCCTAGCTCACGCCCAGCTCATGCTCATGCCTAGCTCATGCTCACGCCCAGCTCATGCCCAGATCACGCTCATGCCTAGGTCACGCCCAGCTCATGCTGACAACGTGAACCCAGCGTGAGCTACCTAAAATGGCCCAGAACATATCAGACACATGCCAAAAACACGCCAAGGCAAGATCCAGCAGCCGATCCATGTGAGCTGGAATCAAATTTTGAATTCATTGTTAATGTTCATTGTAAGATTCGCAATTTGTAAATTTGCCAAGCTCTTACGCTGCTTCCATGGGCGTAAGATAGCTTGTGTTGTAGGATACAGTGCACCTGGTCTAGAACGTAGTTTGCCCATTTACACATGTCATGCAATCCATTTTTCTTGCATCTTGCAGCTGCTGATCTGGTTCATTCCTACACCCAAGACAAGTAGATAAATACCTTGTTCAAACACATAAACGGGGTTGGCAAATGTTGGTAGAAATTTATCAAGAAACCAGCAATCTTGAGCTTGGATGCATGTGATTCCCCATGGCTGCAAACACCACACATCGGGGCTTGACGTCTGACTTGCAACACAACTACATTTTGACCGGTGCATATTTTTGTCAATTAATACAATACAGTTTCATTTTTGCCATCCATTGTCTTATTCTGAGTTATTTTTCTACATTTTCCAGTTCGCTGCATCTTCCTAAATACATTCTATTTCTGTTATGTTCATTACATCCTATTACGCTCATTACGCCCTGTTACGTTTATTATGCTTTGTTACTTTCGTTACGCTCTGCTACGTTTGTTACGCTTTGCTATTTTCTCTATTCTACGTTTGTAACGATAACCCCAATGCAAGCAATAGCGTACGCTCAGGGAAGTCCTTGGTCGATTTGCATGCAGACCATCCAAGGCACTTTGCCTTTGTTTTTCCAGCGTGCCCTCACACAAACACAGCGTTGTCTATATCTCTCCAGAGATCTTTCGACATTCGTTTCCTTCCAGCCTTACATTGATGATTTCAGATAGCACAGGCCTAAAACTATTGAAGGCCCAGAATGGCCTAAAACTATTGAAGGCCTGAAATGGCCTTAAACTAACGATTTCACTTCTGCTTTACATTTGAATCATTTAGTGGTCCACAATGGCTTTAAACTATTAACTTCATTTACGCTGTACATTTAAACTAACTGTGGCTTGTCATAGTGCCAAAACACATGATTCCATCTATGCTTTACAATTGAAAACAACAAAAGAACGTGAAACTTAGACCAAATTTTCATTAAAATGTTAAAGAAAGATATTGTCTTTTGTTTCGTCCCATCATAATAAAACTATAGCTAACATAGCCACATTATGCATCATCTTTGTCCCCACTGTCACCTGTATCTCCTAGCTCCATCTCTACTTCGAGCAAATCGTCCTCATAGGGGCCACCTTTTTCAGGTGGCATCTCTTCATGAAGGAGACCCTCCCTGCTAAGCTCTTCTGTATGAGGTTGTTTGCCACAGCACTGATCATCACCATTATGCTCTGTTTCCTACGGATCCTCCTTGTGAGAATTGTCACCCCTGTTATGTTCATCCTACTGAGGAACCTCCTCAGATCGTTCCTGCAATTAGACATAACATGCATATTGACATCGCCATCAAAACTAGGTTTGATGAAAAGCATAATAAAACCACAACTCACCTGTGATGGTCCTGCATCGGTAGCAAATGGGATTTGTTCTAAGCCAACCCACAAACGTTGCATAATTTCGTCCATGGTAAGCTTAGACCAAACCCCATCTTCTAGATTAGCTCTGGCCTTAACCTTCCCTTTCTCCACAAGATTCCATTGGGATGGTTCAGGGAAGAAGGAAGGAATGGTTGTCTCCCCCCAAGAAGAGTCATTTCCCTTTCTTGGGAGGCACTTACCATCACTTGCACTTGAAATCTTTCAAATGAGCTGGAAGCACCAATAACGTCGAGGAATAGTCGAAGGGACTGATCCTCGACGGCAGAGTCCCTGTAATGTTGATGATAGGCAGAACATTCCCACTTATAGACATGTTTATGGTCTTTCTGCATCTGCCCCCATTCTTGCACACTCACGCTAAAGTCTTTCCAGTCTTGATTTTTCTGAGCTAGGAGATCCATTTGCATCCATTGCTCGACCTTAAATCCCCAACCTCATCGCTTAGAACCACCCTCTCCTTCTCCGACCTTTGCAGTCTCTTCCAAAGATTTTCATTCACACTTTGACATTCCCCTAAGGAGCGAGTCGAGCGTATAGCACATTTACACATCTCGTCGTAAATGTTGCGCAGCATGATGGTCGCTTCCGATGAGGGTTCAGTAGTGTCTAAATCAATAGGCTCTAATGGATCCCATCTAAGTCGAGCTCCTAATAACATAAAATGATGATTAAGCATAATTAGGTAACATAATACCACAATGGAACAACCTCTGCGTAATGATCGTAGCATACCCACTTCAGGATCGATTTTCTCCAAGCGATCGATCATATCTTGGATGACGCCTTCCATAAAGGCGAATTTATTAGGAAGTTTGCCCCAGGATCAAGTCACCACTGTTGACAAGTGTACGTCTTGGTCACCTATTATGTAGAACAAGTTCCATATAAGGACATAATTGAGACATTACGATGACTAGTATAACCTTTAGAAGCAATTGTCTAGAGTCTAGTATGCTATAAAAGTTAACCTCACTGAGTCACAAATCACTTACCTGTTCTTATCTCAGCCGAAAGGAATTCGGCATCTTCCATTGCTACTTCCTTCTCATGCGCAGGAATCTGCTCACCGCTTGCCTTGTTGACTGGAGCCTCTTCTTCCAAGGCCGGGGCCCCTTCCTCGCACTGCAAAACTATAGCCCCTGTTTCAGGGGTTAACCATTCCATAGCCTTCTCCTTCGCTGTCACACAACATTCTTAGTTAACACAGGATTTACTCTAGTTCAATAAATATTACGCAATGCAAAAGTATCTATAAGCAACATAACTATAATTATTAGCACATTTCTTTACTTACTTGCTGGAGGATTACTCCTCCGAAACCTGACCTGCATCTTTTGCCTCACACCACTTGCTAGCTTGATAGGCTCCTCGGTCAAACGAGGTTTCTTCCGTGGCACTGATGAGTCCACTATTTTAGCTGCTAGGTGCTTCCCCCTTGACACATCACCAGTGTAGGAGGGGAGTGCCCCATCCAAGCTATCTTGACCCCACATTTGAGGCACAGCTATATTTTTAGTCGTTACAGACAACGACTTCCCGATTCCTTTAGGAGGGTCTTACGACCGAATAGTGCCGAAAACGTGGAAAATCCATGGTTTGGAAATTTGGCTGTGGTCTTGTTGCTCCTAGACACCATTCCTTTGGACTACCTAAAATTCGGCAAAACGTCGAAAGTAAGCTATGAAGAAGGCAAAGTGCACATTGAAACGAGACTCAAGCTTCTTGCAAAGCCTGACCATTTCAATGCACAGGCCTTCAGCAAAATAGCTGGCCCAATTGAACTGCGTCACCTCCTTCATAACCTCTCGTATAATTTGGGCCTGCTCGATAGTGAGGAATCTCCCTTGGGAGAGGGTCTTGGGGAAGGCCCGGGCTTCAAAAAGGGGGTAAATAGTATTAGCCACTTCCAACTTAATCCTATCGGCAGGAATTCTCTTAACCTTCTTCTTAACCCATAGCCACTCCTCTATTTCTTGCTGGTACTTGGCACTCCTCTTCAACTTTTCCTCTATAGGAAAGCCATCGGAGGAGACCCCAAAGAGATTGGTAAATAGTTGAGCGTCAATGTCAAAATTCACATGCATATTACGCACGCGTATGCAGAGACGCTCAACTTCCTCGCTGAAAGAGTTCACTAGGGTCAACATTTCACCTGCAGTAACATTGGGAGTTATGGCCAAAAATAGGTCCATTAGTCCAACCTCTCGAAGGTTATTGGTTAACACAACTGGGGCCGCTCTATGGCCAAGCCAGCATTGTGTTTCCTTTATATCACTGTAATGGAAAAAGAGACCGTTCGCCTCATGACCAGAGGCCATAATCGTGATTTCCCGTGATTCCCTCACTACCAACAGTAAACAATAGTTAAGATAGTATAACAAAAATGAGACAACTTCATACACTATTTTCAGCTAACAACATTGATATAGCTGATTATCATAATAAAGTTTACCGGGTCCGAATGGCAAAGGAAACAGAGGAATTTTCCTTTGCACGTCTACGACAATGAGGGAAGGATCCAAAGTCCACTCCCTATCCAGCCATCCGAGATTTCTACATATAGAAAAGAAGTTAGCATAGCGGGTTGGGTATTCTGGGATTTTGAACGCCAATTGTCCCTTGACATCGGCCCGTACGTTGCTGATAGAAGTAAATTCCCTTATAGCCCTTTCGGTCAATGATAGTGTAACATTATTGCCCAGGAGACCACTATCATTGATGAAAAATCTGCACCATAGGCAAAATTCTTTACACTAAATGCAAACTTAAATAGTAGTTAGCATACTACAACACAGCAAGAAGAAACAAAACAAAAAAACTTACCCGCTTGCGTAATGCACGGTACTAGGTAGATTTTGGAAGTAGGTTGTGAGATGAAGGGCCACAAATAGAGTGTTGTAGGCATGATAACAGTTAAACCTGGGCATCTCCTAGATCTAGCTCAAATGCCTCAAACCTTTAGCGCTCTGTTCGCGGTCTTGCACCTGCACAGTTTCAAAAGCACCGTCTGTCAAAAATGTCAAGATGCCTTGCATCGACCCAACCAGTATCATCTCTAAAACAGCAATAGCTACATCACTCGGTAGATGCGACCAGACAATTATGCTATAATTATGAAGCAAAAACTGTGAGAACTCCTACACACCCCTTCGGAGCGACACCGCCTCCTCCTTTATACAAGCATGAGGAGGAAGAACATTGGCCGCAGGAACATGCATGCAGCATAGAACGCCCACGAGGTCCAAAACGATTAGGATGGGCTTTAGCATAATTCTATACAAAAAAAAGAAACACATTGCTATTAGATAAATAATTTAGACATAAAGATTCATCATGCGACATTAGGGTTCTCCTGACTCCTAGAAAATTATAGATTTCACTAGAAACACATGGCCAGAACCACCCAAACCCTTGCAATAGCTCAAGGTCTGTCTCTAACAATGACAATGAAAGAAACACTGTGTATTACTCTAGCATAACATGCAATTTTTACAGGAGTAAAGAAAAGAAAAATAGAACCCTAATTATGCTACCCATAGGTACAATACCTAGACTTTTCGGTTATACACTATGTTTGCTCAGTATTACTCAACATTATTAAACCCTCGTAATAATACGAGGTTTGTCTCCAATAGCGAAGACAAAGGTAATATCGCAAACCACAATAGCTTAGTCTGCATAAACGGATATTAACTCCCGATGCAACATGCACATTCAAAAAAAAAATACATATAACTACGATGCTGCAACAAGCATAACAATAGTGTAGGAGGATGAAAGGCGACTTACCGGTTGAGTGGAGTAACTTCCCGAACCTTGACCCTAGCCTGCGAAGCCCACTGCAAACTCTCCTACACTTCATCAATCCTTGCCAGTTTAGCATTCTTCCCTTTGACCTTTGGTGCCATAGTTGTAGTTGAAAGAGTTTTCACAAAATCATCTGTTTACGCCTTGCTTCCGCTCCCTTTCTGCTATAGCTAGATTCAAATTCATGATATCTATGACCTATTTTGAGTGTGAACCAGTGGTTTATAAATGAAATGTTTGAAGCTAACTAATTTTTTTTTCCCAATTGATGCGGAACTTTCCTGAAACGCCAGTGTCAGCATGACAAGAAATGCGAAGATCGGGACATTAATTTTGTAGATATCGTGTGAATCATGATCTGAAATGACCCTAAACTAACACATAGCTTATCACCTCATAATCTGGCCCCATTAACTACGATTTGTACAAAAATTCAAATCCAATTATTTTGACATGCTAGACACACCATGTTAAATCTTTCATCTTACTCCACAGAAGTTACACGCTAGCATCTAGGAATCCTAGCTTGCCATCTTCTCATAGATTGTACATATTTGTAACGGTCCACCAAGACCTTAAACTAGAAGCTTTTCTAATATGCAAATCTAACGCAAAGAAAGCAAAACTTTATCGTTCAACAGATTGGCAAAAAAAAAAAGAATAATGTAACAACTTTCGTTTTTGGCGATTTTGCAGGCCAATTCGCAAATGGACACAACTTTATTTGCATCCTCATCTTTAACGAGGCTACATGGGGAGATCATTAGATAGCTCAATCACACGCTAATAGGAACAAACCTTTCCCTTTGTGATGCAACCATAGCAACATCAGAAATATCCCCAGACTAGCCAGAACATCTGGCCTGAACTCTCGACCTAAAGGCTAGTGATGTAACCAAGGACCCTCTCAGCGAGGTCCCTATGGTTACGCACAAATGTGAAAATAAAACTCTTAGAGTTAGTTCCCTCCTAGACCAACAGACACAGAGTGGCATAACGCAAGTGCTCTAAGATAACGCTGCTGTATTTGCATGGTTGTACGAAGACATGCTGGGATTAGACCCGAGATTAATACAACATAACATAATCTTAGACCCATGCATCAAAAAAATTAGATAGAAGGCATGAAAGATTAAGCCAGAGATAGCACTAGCAGTGCGTAATGAAATCACTAAGCTATATTAGGCTGGTTTCATTTGCGTAGTTGATTACTTAGACTGGGTGTCCAACATCGTAGTTGTCTCTAAGAAAATGGGAGGCATACGCATCTATATAGACTTCTAGGATCTGAACAAAGCCACGATTAAGGATAATTTCCCATTACCAAGTATTGACCAATTGATCAATATAACAGCTGGTCATGTGCTTATATCCTTTATGGATGGTTTGTCAGGTTATAATCAAATTCGTATTGACCCAAAACATCAATTGACCACAACATTTATGATGCCTTGGGGAACTTTCTGTTACACTATGATGTCCTTTGGGCTAAAAAATGCTGGAGCAACATATTAATGAGCCATGACATACATCTTTAGCGACTACCTCTTAGGGAGATTGAACGACTATGTGGATGACATAGCTATCAAATCTGTAAAGTTGGAAGATCATTCAGATGATCTAGGGTTAGTCCTTAAACGATGTCTTAAGAATGAATTACGGCTCAACCCAAAGAAATGTGTATTTGGAGTCAAAACTGGATGCATGTTAGGGTTTGTGGTATCAAAGACTGGCATCTGAGTCGACCCCGACAAGGTTAAAGCCATCGTTGATTTAACGCCACCTACAAACCTTAAGGAACTACGTGGGTTGTAGGGCAGCTACAATTTATCAGGCGGTGCATTTTGAAGTTAATAGATAAATTACATCCCATGCAACACCTTCTTAAGAAGGGTGTTAATTTTGAATGGACCAATGACTGCCAGCGTGCATTTGACAACTTGAAAATGGAGTTGCAACACTTACCAACGATTTTTCTGCCACAAAGGAATCAGCCTTTTGACATTTATCTAGCAAACTCAGACGTGTCTATAGCTACGTTACTTTGCCAAAAAAGGAACGACGGGTTAGAGGCCCTTATCTATTATACCAGTCATGCTCTATTTATGTATTAAACAAGGTAGAATGAAGTGGAGCATAACTGTTTGGCATTAGGTTTTGCACTAAAAAATGTAGGCATTATCTTTTTCATAGTTAGGTCAACATAATTTGCAAAAACAATGTTCTGCGCGCTATCTCAAACAGCTTGTATGAGAGTAGTAGGATATCTTGCTAGAAAGCTATCACAGTCAAATTCGATTTACATTATGTCGGCCAATCATCTACTAAAGGTCAGGCTATAGCTGACCATCTAGTGACATCGCATATTAACGATCAAGCTACGATAGAGCCAAAATTTCCGGATGAGCATGTACATAGTTTAAGCCCTGTATCAACAAGCCTCGAAGCAACGTTATACTTCGATGGAGCTTCAACTGCTAGAGGTGGTAGTGCTGCCACTATCATTACGCTTTCCCCTGAGGATGTGCATCCACTGGCTTACCACTTGGCCTTCCCTTGTACAAACAATGTGGTAGATTATGAGGGGCTCCTCAGGGGATTGTTGACAGTCAGAGAACTCAACGTTCAACACCTGGCAATCTGAGGTGATTTGATGTTTGTCATCAACCAAATCATAGGAGTCTACACCTGAAAACCTATGCATCTACAGCCCTACTACAATATGGCAAAAGATCTCCTGAAACAATTTGTGACAATCGATGCCCAACAAGTGTTGCGTAACAAAAACACTGTGGTTGATGCACTGGACACACTGGCACTAAACGTGCCACCACACCTATTTGCCACTTGGCTCACTTTATGATGGAATGTACAGATCTTGTCATTCAAGAGGTGCAAATCTCTTCATTAAATGTGGGAGGAATTCCAGAATGGTACGAAAACATTAAGACTTACCTTCTGCATGGAGAACCACCACACGAGCTAACACATGCATAAAAAGATGTAGTGCGCAAGCGTGCCAGGAAATATGTCATCATCGGAGACAATACTCTCTGTAGATGCTCTTTCGATGAGGTATTGCTAACCTGCATTAATAATGACCAAGCACAACGAATAGTTAGCGAAGTCCACGAAGGACTGTGTGGAGGACACGTAGCCCTGCGAGCCATGGCCACTAAAATCAAACGCCTAGGGTATTATTGGCCATACATGGAAAAAGATTGCCTTACCAAAGTTAAGATGTGTGACATGTGCCAATGTTACGCAAACTTAATACACGTGTCACCAATTGAGTTACACACTACACATATTACTTGGCTATTCCAATGATGGGGGCTAGACATCATAGGTCCCATCATGCCTAAATCTTCCACAGGACATAGTTTCATTATCACTGCCATTGAGTATTTCACAAAGTGGGTTGAGGCTATCCCCCTACTAAAGATTACATCTCAACAGGTTTGTCATTTTATCTTAGACAATATAGTAACTAGATTTGGACTCCCTATGACTATCGTGACTGACAATGGGCCACAATTTAGTAGTACAAAGACCAAATATTTTTGCGATAATCTTGGTATCAAGAAATATTTCTCTTTAGCTTATTACCCGCAAGCAAATGGTCAAGCAAAAGCAACAAACAAGTTAATTATCAATCTACTTAAGAAGATGCTTAGCAACAACAAAAAATGATGGCATGAAAAAATCCTCTACATTCTATGGGTGTATCGTACGACGTGCAGAACAACCACAGACAGGATGGCCTACAGTCTAGTCTATGGATTCGAAGTAGTGTTGCCCTTGGAATTACAAGTTTCCTTATTCCGGATGGTCCTCTCCACAGTTATAAATGAGACTTAACACAATGAGTCTAGAATCGTGGATTTAGACTCAGTGGAGGAGAAACACATCCAGATGCTCGACATCATCGAAAGATATCAGGATAAACAGAGACAGAAGCATCAGCACAATCTGCATCAATGACCAATCAAGAAAGGATAATTAGTTCTCAAGGCCATTCGTGAACTAGTAGGAAAATTCTCCGCAAATTGGGAAGGCCCTTTCCTAGTCATCGGTGCATATGGCAACAAAGTATTCAAGTTAGCAGATATTAATGGCAACGAGTTATCAAATCTAATAAATCATCTGTATTTGAAGTGGTACTACATCTAAAGATAAAATCAGCTCAAATGCAAGGTAACAAACTTCCGCTACGACATAAAATTGGCAAAGTTGTACATGTCTGCTATGACGTAAAACTGGCATTTCTCGCACGCGTCCGCCAAGATGCTAAACTGGCAAAGTTTTCGATCGTCCGCCATGACATGAAACTGGAAAGGTAAGCACACATTTGCTGAGATGCTAAAACTAGCATAGACTTGTCCTTGGGTCACGACGTAAAACTGACACCCACAACATGGTCTACTAGGATCATAAACTAGCTCTTCCACCATCTGCTATGACATAAAACTAGTAGGTTTCAGTCTGCCCAGATGGTAAACCAGGACCATGGCCTACTGAGGCTTAACACCAACAGCAACAGTCAACCAGAACTCAAAACTAGAATCTGTCAACTGAGAATCCACAAAGCAAGTGAGTGTGATCACTCTTGCACTACATCCCTACCAGATGGAACGGGTAAGGCGTTGGAACATATGCAACATCGCTACCCCACCGGCATCCTACTGATTCCTCGAACATGCCGAAAGGCATACTACTGACCCCTCGGAGATGTTGCTACAATAGTCGCTCTGTAGTTGCAGCTCCTGGGATCAACTTTGCCACTTGGGGCTCTAAAGAAACTGTGGTCATCCATAGTCTTAGTGGCCTCCATCCATCGCCATCATCAAACTTTGGCTTAGTAGATTCATTTGACTAGTTCTTTTCCTAGTTATTTGAGTAAGATGAATCTGGCTATCGATTGTGGCTTCATGAACCATGACATCAACAATGGAATCCTTGCTCCTTTCTACGGTCCCTATTTCATGGCCTTCTCTCTCCTTTTCGCTTTGGATGGTGCTTGTTTCAACAGCCTCCCTTCGTAGTAATTAGGACAATTGCTTTTGTGCTCTGCTCTCTGTTATGTTTTGTAGGTTACTTGTTATGACAGCGTTGATCAAGAATGCATTTATTAGAAGGTGAGGTGTCACGGCGTCCTGAAGTGGTTACTCAGACTAGCCTGGCTACTTGGGGGTGCAAAACCTACCTCTCCCCCCATCAGATACCTTACTTCACTTCCTCATTCCCTTGTCCTCACAACTGCCTTTACCCTCTTCTTTGCCTGTACAGAGTATAAACATTCAAGCAAATTCTTTTGCATCATCATATCCATGAATTGGCGTAATGCAACTCACCTAGTGAAATGTAATTCAAAAAAAGGGGGGTNGGAGGTTCTGGGAAGACTCAAGCATGTGAACATGAAACTTTTGCGAACAAGCCATCATGTCCTTCCGCGAATGTATTTGCGAGAGGTTACGCCNCATATACAGTATGACGGCGTAACGGCGTAACCTCTCGCAAATACATTCGTGGAAGGACATGATGGCTTGTTCGCAAAAGTTTCATGTTCACATGCTTGAGTCTTCCCAGAACCTCCCTCCTCTCACTTCTGTAAAATCCCTCCTATGCTTTCTTCCCTCCCCTACCTTTGCACTTCCAGGTTTGACATAGCGACATTTGAGCAATCTCTGATGGATGCTGTTGGTGCCCTTACCTATATGGTGTTTCATATTCTTTGTCGATGTCTTTCGAGAAAACCCTAAACGTCAACAAAGAGGGGCCATTGAAACACTATGAAAATTTCGAGGCCTCAATGGTTCAGAAAAATCTAGCAATTCAGGCAAGGAGTCACGACAAGGCACGACACAGCAAGTTCCCTTTTCGATTAAAGGTCTGCCCTACCACATTGCATAACACAGCACAGATAAATTTCAGAAGATAGAACAAGGTGATGGGTGGCAAGTCTACAACTTTGCAAGTTTTCTATGTCTCGAAAATATTAACTTTTAGCATATTACACCGCATTACGCAACGTGGCGTAAAGTCATATGACGCAGCGTAATGTTAGCAGGCAGTCCACCGCAACATAAAAGATGGTAAATATCCAAGACTTCGACGACCCAGCAAAAATATTAAGGTTTGGGCAATGATCTGTAGCATGCCGTGCATTTCAGCAAGTCTTCTTTCTCAGTTAAAGGGGGCCTATTACACTGCATCACGCAGCATGGCGTAATAAACCCCAGAAGGATTGATCAGAAATAGAGGAAGTGTGGCGACAACACTTCAATTTTTTGCAGGTTCACTATCTTACGCTGAATTAATCTATGAAGGGTAATCTAATATGATGCAGCGTAATTTGGCATGATGCAATGCAATTTAGCATATCGTAGCGTAATCTAAGAACAGTTTGTCACCAAAACTCCAAACAAGAGTGGTTTACAATGCATTATGCTTTAGAGCGTAATACAGCGTGGCACCGCAAGCTTCAACAACAAACACATCAAGTCAATGACATTTTGTAGGTTCAGGACGTGCATCATCTAAACCATGTTTTTCTCTTGACCCTAATCTTATAAATACTCTAGTCGACAAAGATCAAAGGTGGTGGAAAAAAATTTCTCCTAGGGTTTGACAAATTTCCTCTGTGAGAAATTTTTCCTTCCGTTGGCGATTGTTGAAAGTTTTTAATAAGGATTGACAAGAGAACAAAGAGGATTAGAAATTGCAAGAATATTGAAAGAAATTGGCAAGAAACTTTGGTCAGAAATAGCCGATTAACAAGAATTCTACTTGGGGTTCGACCTCCTTGTACCCAAATCTGCTAGAACAAGGTAGATCGACCTTTGCTTGCTTCATCTTTGAACAACTTTCTTATTGTTAGCACTTGCTTTGCCTAAATTGAAGTTTTCCTATAATCGTTGTGTTCAATATATTTTGTTCATGAGCTGAATCCCAGATCTTGGGATTGCCTATGTTCTAAATCCGATCTCTTGTGCCCTATTTATACAAATCTTGCAAATCGTTTTAAATTGATTACATTTTTTTCAATCACCTTCTAAGTTAACAATATTATATCTTCTCATAAAGAACCATCATTTCGTCATCCAAATATCACAAAATTTTTACTGATCAAGTAAGTCCCTGTTTGATCGGCAAGACCATTCAGGGCACCTCAGATTCATTTTTCTCCAGCATGGTCCTCACATGGATCCGGGGTTAGAATTGTGTACACGGACTTTTGTTTGGTATTTCCAGCTACCGACGTTTTCCGTTGTTCCAGGATGAAATCCAAAAACTTTATAATAACCTAGATAAAATATGTCATATCAATTTTGCATTCATTTCTATGTATTTTAGAAGGTTTGAAAAACTCTCGGTGGTTAAGAAAGATGAAAAGTGGATGGGCTATGATCCCTCCAAGTTTTCCAAGCCTTGGACCAAACACATTGTTCCAATGATACATGTTCAAGACCCACTAGTTGAGAATATCAATGAGTCATTATTAGTTACCACTAAGAGGCTTAGTGGCATGCATTATCCTTCCCCTAATAGCATGAGGATGGAACCCTATGTTATGTGTGGTAATGTCAAGAGAGCTAAGAAACTATGTGCAGAAGCTGATGGTGTAGCTAAAGGGAAGATTAAGAGGCCACAAGTTGAGGTAAATGCTCTTGTTGTTGATAAACCAACATTTAAGAAGCTATCCATTAGGTTTTTCAAGATGCATCAATTTTTTGTAGGTATGCATGTCTACATTTTTTTATGTTACATGTTTTTATGTTTTTTTCTAGTATTATGCATATAGATTTTTGCTAACTTGTCCTATATTTTATCTTTGTTATGGTTGCAGGGAGACAACAAGGGTTGGAAACCCAAGCTACTATAGAAGTAGAACAAAGACATAAGAAAAATAAGGAGTGAAGGCATCAGAAGGAGGAAGAAAGAGTATCCAATGAAGCATTGGATGTCATGGATCCTACTTTTGAGGACTTTCCTCCAAGAGGCAACTCTCATGTGGATACTCCATATGAACTTCCAAGTACATGTTTAGTTTTGTTTATATTTTTTCTTTTAAAGTTTATATCAATCTTTGCAAAATATTTTGATAATTATGCATGTTATCATGCATGAGCTTCTTCTGGAAGTATCTACATTTACATTCCACTTGAAGCCTTGGATTAAAGTTCTAGATAAGATGGAATTCATGTAAGGCATGGTGGATGACATGGTTGATCAATTATAATAAATAGCCAATGACGTTGGTAAGACCAATTAGCATATTTTTGTTTTCAATTTTTTTTTGGATTTTTATGATTTTTTGAATTTATATTATGACTACATGGTTTAAAAAGTTAAAATATTTTGGCTATTTTCTAATTTTTTTTATTCTTATGTTATGCTTTAGCTATTGCAGTGTCTAAGGTTAGATGGGATTCTACACATGACATTGAGCTTGATGAGCTTGCTACACTATCGCTCAAGGTAGAAAATGTCCCATAAAGATTGTATGAGGGAGCTATTTAGTATGCTATCTCATGTGCCAAGACATCTGGGAAGTGCCAATGCATCAATGAATTCTTGTAGGAGAGAGTGGTGATCTTATAAAAGTAGAATAGGAAGCAAGCAGTTAAGATTAGGAGCCTCAGAGATCACAAAATGTTTATAGAGGCTTGTGTAACCAATAGAGACTCCTTGCATACTAGGGAAATCAAATGGTCATTCTACTAGTATTCCATCTAGAGAAAGTCTGCTCTAGGTAGATGTAATGTGAAAAAGAACATGCAAATGGAATTACTAGATTATGAGACTAGAGACTAGAGGGACTATTATGCTTGGGTACTTGAGTGGCGCAAAAAAAAAAAGAGAACCAAAAGCCTCAATACATAGTGGAGAAGGAGAATAATCTAAAATGGCTACATGAGGAGGTCATTAAGCATCAAAATATTGAGTTATTTGTACAAGGGATAAACATGAAGGACAACTTTAATATGTTTTTAGATTTCATGGTAGTGACCGATTCTCTTGTCCCTTAGATCACTATTATCCTTGGAGAGACTACTATAGCTAGTCTTTCCTGAGAGCCTCCCAAGTGGACAAACATCAAGAATAGAAAGATCCAAACAGAGGTAGATCTAGGAGAGATCAACTAGGCAAATATGAATGAAGTATAAATTCTTCATAGGATAGAGATTGGTCTTTAGAAATTTTTCCCAGAAGATATTGCTCTAGAATTCTCTAAGGTTCATTTTAAAGTTTTAAAATTTTTACATTTACTATATTTTTAGTGTTTATGATTTCATAGTTATGTCACTGGCTATGATTATTACTAATTGTTTATATTTTTGTTTTTTACAGGTTTCAAGTGATGAAAATGGCATTAGTGATGATGTAGGTGATGATCTTCATCCTCCTCATCCAATTTATTTTTGACTACTATCAGATATGCTACTTTTCATTATTTTGGTTATAATATTGTATTCTTTATTTTGGCTTTCATAGCATTTTATAGCCTATGTACCATTTTTTGTTTTGTTGATTATTGCACGGTGCAACTATGGCTATGGCACATTTTATTTTCATTGTTGCCACACTATGTGACTATGGATACTATTTTAAAGTTTGGTTCAAAGCATGTATTTTTTATTTTATTATGTTTAATATTTTTATGGAGTTTTATGGTTTTATGGGAAAAAACAAAGGAGAATAGGCATAAATCATAAACCTAATGCAAGAATGTGAAGTAAAGGTTATGCAGTAAAGTAGTAAATAAGGCATATTAAAGATAAAGTTTGCAAAGTAAGGTAAAGTAAACTGAAATATATAAATAAACATTAAGAACTAGGCTAAAAACTAAAAGACTACACATTATGGTATATGATTTACTAATTAGATGATGTACTCATCACACAATTGTTTCATAATATTCTAAAGATTATGGAAAGTGTAAGGCTTTTACAAAATGATTTTATACTCTCTATTTCCTTTGTTGAAAATGTTGAATGGTAGCTCTTCCCATGGTTCATTCATGGCTTCATTATTATTAGTCTTAGCTTATTTTACCTCACTTTACCTCTTAACTTCATTTTTGAGGGTAGAAGTTTATTCTTAAAATTCAACCTTAGATCCTTGTTCTATGTCAACATTGTTGATAGAAAAGGGGATTTTACTATCTCTATGGATTATACTTTCATCCTCCCTCATAAGAAAGATGAATTTCTTAATAACTAGGGGAAGAGATTGCTTGTAACCTGGCCAACTAGGATCTCCCTAAAATTAGGTTGAACCTTAGTGTTTCTTCCACCACTAGAGAATCGATAGATGTGGGGAGTTGTTTCCTAGCAATGAAGTATAATGAAATGAATCATCTCATAGCTACTTGTGAGTCATTAAAGGACCTAAGAGTAGAAGTGGAGGTACTCTACATATGTTCTACCAAGCATAGCCATTCTATGATGAGAAAGTATATACCATTTGTAGCTACTTTATCATCAACGTGTGCCCTATGTACCTTATATTAAGAAACTCTTATGGGTATAAAGATAAGGGATTTTGATACTTCATCACTTTGTATATTGCTCTTTACCTCACTATCATGAAATAATAAGGCAATCAACTTCGTTTCTTCCATAGGTGAAGGTGTTTCCATTATTGCATGAAGGGACTTTTTGTTGGCTGGAACATCTTCACTAATAGGAATAGAGATAAACATCTTAAATAAGGCCTTAAGGTGAGCTAGAGAGGTCTTTAGTAAGTCATATAAGCTTAGAGAAAAATTCTTTTGTTTAATTGAAAGCTTGACTTGTTCCATGACTGTGAGGAATCCTTTGTTACTATTTGTGAATTTTTCATTCTTATTACCATTGAATTTCTCCATTCTATCTATAATTTTGATATCATGATTTAGTGTTTGTGTCTTAGATTCCTTCCCTTTCTCTTGGTTTTTGTGATCCTCCCTAGGTTAACTCATGGAAGATGCTTAAGCATTGGAGCTCATGGAAATGACTGATATAGTTGTAGGCTTCGGTGGATCTAGTTCCTTATACACCTTTAGTTGTTTACCATCCTTAGCCTTAGGTTTAGGGGCTAGCTTCTGGCATTGTTTTGCTAGTAACTTTTTGTTATCTAACTATGAATAATTCTTTTCATTGGCTACCATGAGAGGACATTGATCAATTTGGGGTACAAGCTTAGTGGTAATAGAAGGGGGTACTCTAATAATGAATGATTCTTTGAAAGGCATAGGTGATGGTATCCTTATAATAGAAGGAGTCCTTGAACTCAATGGGGTTGAAGCCATTTCATCTCAAGGAGGTACTTAAATCATAAATGACTTTTTGGTAGGTTTAGGATTATTGTTAACATTGACTATTGCTCTGGCATAGGAGTCACTATTGGCATTTAGTGGATCTTCGTATACCTTCATGCTTTTTTTTTAGGCCTAGCTTTCTTTGATGTGTATAGTACCAACTCACCAATATCTATCACTTTTTGTAAATCATCATTTAAAGCTAAGAAAAAGTTAGTGTCATGGCTAGGAAACTGGTGGTAATGGAAGAATTAGTCTAGTTTAAAGTACTTGAGCATAGGTGGATCATCCTTGGTGGCCATGGTAGGATCTTTAGTGATCTCACATAAAGAGTCATGCCTCTTGTGGATAATTTCAGTTATTTGTTTATATTGGACACAAGCACTCTTGAGCAACTAGTTAAGAAGCTTAGATGGGTTTATGTGTAACTTCATGTATTTGAATTGATCCTTTCTTTCAAAGTTAGGCCTAGATGTGTTAGAGGTAGAGGCCCTTGACACTTAAGGTTGAGTGGTTGCAATAGGGGCATGCATGTAAAGCATTTTCCTTAGCATGTAAAGAATATTTTATTTGAATGCACAAATTTTGAAAAGAAAGAATGCCATGACAAAATGTTTCATACCTATCTTCAAAGGAAGTGTTATTTTGATAATCACAAGAATTGTTAACTTTACAAGCATAGTCTTATATCTTTCTAAATGTAAGGAAATAATATACTTATGTTGATAAAATAGGTGACAAATGAATTGAATGCACTAGATGATAATGTCCATTAGGCTCTGTTTGATGCTAAGTGTCCCTTCCATGTTCACTCTTGAAGAGAACAAGAGTACCAATCTTTGATACCACTTGAGGATTGTTGAACTTAGGAGGGGGAAGAGGATGAATTAGTTTTCAAATTTGAAACTTAATGATGTATACACACTAAATTTTAACGTGGTTCCCCAACTTGGGTAGTCCACACTCAAAGGGTAGATTGCAAGCACACCTCTAGACTTTGTTGCTCTAAAAATGTGGTTGAAGGATCCACACTCTATACAAAGGATTACAAGGGATAATTGCTATAACAAGGTCAATTACATCAACCCTATAGGGTAACAAGAACAAGAATTACAAGGGATAATTGCAACTCAATTTGCTGATTCTTGTACAGTTATGTACATTACACTTTACAATGCCAAAATGATAATACAATGAGAAGCAACAAATAATTCAATGACTACAAATGATTGTAAAATGAATACAAGGCTTGCACTTTTCCCAATGCATAGCAAGTCTTCTTATAGAAACTATGTTTCTAAATCCATCTTAGAACTCATTCAATAGCTAGCTAATGGTCACTAATGATCATGAAAGATGTCTTTCTCGTGCCTGAGACATCTCTCTAAAATTGCCTTTCATTCTAGGAAGACATCTTTGTTTAGTGAAAGAATTCTTTTTGAAATCTCCATCCTAGAAGACATCCTCTTCTTATGAAAGAAATCTTTTTGAACTTCGTCTACATTTTGTAAAGACATCTTTATCTAAGGAGAGATGTCTAATGTTTCTTGAAGATGTATTTGCCTAAACCCACTTCAATTTTGCCAAGACATATGCAATTTTTCAGAGAAATCTTTCTTCATCTTCCTTTACATGATGAATGCTTTGTTCCCTGGCCATAGCCTTTCTCAATCCGAATTCTTATCCTACAAGCACAACAATCATACAAACATGCAAAGAAACTTGCTAAATCCTTCATTCCTTTCCCTTGTGAAAGACATCTTTGTAAAAAGAAAGATGTTTGATGTTTCTCAAAGATGTATTTTCTTAAAACCACTTTAATTCTACCAAGATGTATGCTATTTTTTAGAGACATATTTCTTCATCTTCTTTTGCATGATGAATCCTTCATTCCTTGTCCATAGCTTTACTTAGTCCAAGTTCTTGTCTTGCAAGCACAACAATCACACAAACATGTAAACAAATTTGTCTTTCATTTTTCCTAATGTTTTGACATACCAAAACCAAAAGGTCCATTGAAAATGTCTCAAGAATCCCCAAATTTGGATTTTTCATTGTTTTCATGCTGGTTGTAGCAACTTATACATTGGAACTACCTATAGTTAATGTATAAATTTTTGGGCTTCAATTTTCACGGTGAGGCCAGTTTATCTTCTACAAGGTCAGTGTACTTATGATGAATCCAACATATTTATGATGACATTTATTGATTTAAGCATACCAAAATTGATAAATACGTTAGGATTGATGGATTGCAATGTTAGAAATTTGTAGTAATATTTTAGCAATCATGGAAGAAATTTGTAGCAACATACCAAACCTCAAATGGCTTATAAAAAGGAAATATGGTCATACTCAAAGGACTTCTGGCAAAATTTTCATTCATTTGAGTAAAGAGACTCTTATAGTAGTACAAAATCAACCAAAATTTCAACAATAATCCATCATTTCAACAACCACAAAAATATCTAGTACTAGAGTGCAACGAAGGAGTTTTAGGAGCACAAGTTTGGAGCATCAGAGTGTGAAGCTAACTACAAGACAATCTCTATTGGTTTCATTGGGCTTTAAGCATCTTTTGTAAAGATCCTTGTGCACCATAAGCACATAAACTTGTCCTCATTTGAACTTTGTCTTGCAATGATTTATTATTCTAATATATTATTTATAGTTCATTTGTGCATTTCATGTTTATTTTTGTATTTTATCAAGTGTTAGATCTACAATTTTTATCAATTTATTTACATATTCTAAGTCCTTGGGTGATCAGTAAAACCATCTAGGGTGGTTTGAATCCCTTTTTTGAGGCCTATGAGATCCAAGGTCAAAATATTTTGTTGGAGATCTTCAATTTTTCAACATCAAATTTTTCCAGTGCTATAGTTTCTAGTACTAAAATGAGGATGTTTGTCTAAGTTCTTTATCCAATCCTACTCTACCCTTACTTGTTTATCGATCTTGATTGTCATTTAATTTTTTTTACAAAAAATATTTGAATACTTGAAATTTCTCCTAGAGACCAACACAGTGATTCATTCTTTGAAATTTGTACCCAACATATTTATTGCAATCAGTTTCAGTGTTCTCCAAAATTTGATAGAAACTATTGGAATTTTTAAAGCCAACATATTTCCTAGGAGCGTTCACTTTCTACTTATTAAAATTTTCCTTTGGATTTTTCAATGCCTAGTGTATTTTTGATACTACTGTCCACTTGTAGCTACTAAATTTTTTCATTGGGCTTCTCCTACAAGCCCAATGTGTTTTTTTAAATCCTAGCCTACCTTTTCCAATAATACTAGCATATTTGTTGAGAGAACACCACCATACTTTTCATAGAGAATACCTAGTGTATTTTTCTTGGAAAACAAGTTATCTTCTTCTAGGAAGCCCAATGTATCTTTTCCCTAAAGCCCAGACAAACATACCTTTCTAATGTAGCTTAGGTAGAGTGAACCTTGTGCAAAAGAAATTGGAAGTCAACCTTTGACATTTTTCAAACCAAAGTTTTCCAATAATTAGTTGTTGTGAAAGTATCCATTTCTTAAATTCAAAAGATCAAAAAATGTAAAATTAACTAATTTTAAATTTTTATTAGTGTAGTGTATAACACTATCACTACAAATTGCACTACACCTATAATTGCAATTTTCATCATTTTTGCAACTAAAACTATTTATATACTAGGTAGTTCCACCAGTTGGAACTTTTAATTAAAAATCAAAGCAAAAATCTGGTTAATACATCCCTCAAATCAACTACGTTGCCCATCAACTTAACACACATGGCTACCAATCACGATGCAGTGCGTGTATATGACCCTAAGGATCCAACTATTGTTGAGTGTGACAATTTCTTAGGTAGAGGGAAAAATGCCTAGACCTTTCCATGATAAATGAAGAATACTATAATTTAATATGTGCCAAAATCCAAGTTGGCTAGCTCATCCCACATACAAAATCTTAATCCAAGTGTGAGTTTCAATTGATCCATAGAAACAGGAAGGAGTACATGCCTTCCTCCTATGAAAAAATAAAATTGACTATAATCCATATATGCATACTTGCCCAATTAATGAAGATGGATGAATTAAGTGAGGAAATTAACTTAGAAAGCCATCATGAGAAGCATGATGAGTGTGATGCTGAACTAGAACTTGATGCCTTCATTGGGGACCTTCTTCAACAATTTGATTCTCAAATTGTTGCACCTAATTCAACCTCTCTTACAGCTTCTATAGGGTAGGTTCCTCAATACTTGTTTCCTCATATCCAGGATACCATGTTTGGATTAATTCCCATCATTACCATTCACTAGGCATAATGCATGCCTCAATTGGCCTCACTCATATCATCCATGCCTTTCACAATAAATCATTGCTTTGTTCAACCATCACCTATGGTATTCAGCACAGCTCATCCCTTCTTCATTCTAGTGAACCCCTTAGTCGAACCCCAAGTCACTCAAGCTTTCCATACTCCATTTCACATCTTTGGCCCTCAATTACCTCTACAAAATTTATTTTCACTAACCATGATCATGTAGCCTCCTCCCTCCTTGCCATTACTCATCATGAGGCAGCAAGCCTTTCAACTTCTTCCACAACCATTTGTACAAAGTTTCTAGCCCTCTAGAATGCCCCAAGGCTTGGATCACGTCTTCTAAATTATAGCACTTGAAAAATTTGATTGCTATATAAACTCAAAATTTTAGGTGGAATAATTTTAATTATAGGTCCCAAGGTCCTCTGAGAAAGAGGATCCAAGGTAACATAGATAGTCTTGTTGACCACCTAGGGACTTAGGGAGTTTTAAATAGGGTAAATAATAAAAGTATAGATCGAATTAAAAATAAAGAAAAAAAGTTAATTATGAAATAAATTTACACAAAAAATGAACTAAAAGCTTTATTACAATAATTAAATATTGGAATGTATGAGAGTTTAAAGTTTTATAAATTATGTGTTCAAATGCATAAGGAGTTTTCTTGTATGAAGCTTGAAGCCTATTGAAGTTGGCAAGTTGTGTTCTATGGTCAACCCCATGATCTAGGTACTTTTCAACTTCAATCATCAAAAGTCCTTGGGGGATTTCAATTTGGATTTGCATCATTGTTCACAAAGGGACGTAAAGGGTGTATGATCTTTTGGAATTTTGGAACAATGTTGGGAGTCTCAAATGCCCAATTAATTTCCAAGTTGTTCCAAAATTCTTACAAAATGCTAAAGGTTTTTTATTTCTCAAGGTTGCAAATATTTTCCATTCAAAGGTTTGTGAAACCTGTTCAAAGTTTTTGAAATATGTTCTTATAGGTCTCATGGTTTCTAGTTTTGGTACTACAAATTTCTGCCATGATTATTGATAGTTTGGTTTGATTTTTAGGTGTGGCAAGTCATCATTTTCAATCTAGTTTTCCATGTATGGAAAGTTTTGATGCATCCATACAACCAAAAACATGTTGAATAGCATAAATAGTAAATATACTTTTCCAACTACATTGGCTTTACCCAACTACACTAGAATCTTTGGAGCAACATTGGAATTGTTGGAGCAACACTGTTCTAGCTGGAAAAACAAAACCCCAACCATTACAATGCTAGATTTTATCAAAGAAAAAAAACCTCAATAACTTCAATGTTGGCCTTGTATCATCCACACTAATAGTTATGGAAACTATGATGGCCATTCCTAGGAAAATGAAAATCCAAGAACTCTAACATTGGGTGTAGGTAGTTCTAGCGTAGTTGAGGTTATGGACAACATAAAACCCATGAAATTCCAAATTTAGGAGTTTCTAAGGTATTTTTAGCCTTCCAAAGTCCAAATATAAACATGACATAGATTTTTCCACTTGGAAAGTTAGGCTATGGCAACTTATGGGGCATTTTTCTACCCCAAAAGTTCAAGTATGTTAGATTGTAGTTCATGGACTTTCAACCTCACAATTTTACAATTAAAATCTAGCCTCATATGTAGGGGTAAAGGTTACAATGCCAAGAAATTTGAAATGTGAATTTTCATGGTGGTATTTCATTGGCCCTTCTTTGTTAATGTTTGGAGGATTGATTCAAGAGATATTAACAAAGAATACAAAACATCACTTTAGGTCCATCACTAATGTTTCATCTCTGGACTTGGATTTGTAGTGTTGAACCATGCCAAAGAGTGCTTGAGATGATGAGATAAGATTATGGTAAGGTGATATAGGTTGAAGAATATATTTGGTCACGAGAGAATGGTCACAAGATCAAAAATGAGTTCCAAATGTTGATGTCATGGTTATGGTTATGACACTAACATTTTGGTTGATTAATGTGATATTTGTTCTTTGTGCTTCGAAGTGTTGATCACTCGATAATGTTTATAAGGAATCAACACCTTGCTTCAATGTTTCTTTGGCCATTAGACTCCTACATTTTCTTTTTTGACGCCATTGGTTTGTCTTTTCATCTTCATCGATCTTTTGACTTTTTTGAAATTTACTTCCCCCCATCATTTTTTAATCTTTTTTATGAGATAATACCTTCATTGGGTTTCATTACCAAGGTTGGGTTTGATTTGGGTTTTCCATTGAACGAGGTGTGTTACATTCAATGGACTTAAGGTTTAAGCATGACAAAGGAAATGTTACATGGCCATAATGCATGAGTGTCAAATGTAGGTTATCATTGTCATTTAGGAAAAGAAATATTATAATTAGAATACAAGGTCGGACTTAAGAAATGGTAATGGAAATGATGTGAAATAAGCATTCTTGATACAATAGGATAAACTTACCAAATATTATGCATCAAGGTCACATGGTAACTTGTTGTTGTAATGAGCTACCCCTTTGCAATGACTTCAGGCTTCATCCTTCAAGCACAACTCCAAGAGGACAAGAAAAAAAGACAAAGAAAACATGTTAGCAGAAGATAATACATAGGGCCACATGTGACTATTAGATGCAACCAAGGAAAAGTGATGCTTTTGATGTTACCATGTAAGCATTTGATGATGTTTTGAATAGGCTTAAGTTCTAGCAAGGAACTAGGTTTCATGTGTTTTCTTCTAATCATCATGATTTAAATGGAAATTTTGACTAAGGGATCCTTCAAGATGTTTTTGGCTTCAAGGTCAATGGTAATCAGGCTACTTCAAGATATTAAGGTTATATGGTAGAATGGTTTTAGGGTTTAATGTTTGAAGATTTTAAGTTCAACTTGGCCTAAAAACATCATGAGAGAAAATCATTATGGCTTTGAGGTTGGTCGAGTTTGCTTCCTCATCCTCTTAACCCAATCCTGCACGATAACATAAGCACATCAAGTGACACCTTTTTGATATAATGGTTAAACAATGCCAAAACAATGTAAAATACTCTAGTGATAATCCCTAGAAGAGTTAAAAAACATTATATCAATGGTCAAACAAGGTGTAAGCATGATCAACAAAGGCTATAAGAGGTAGGTTAATATAAATAAGGTTAAATAAAGGGTAAGTGATATAAAATAGCTCCAAATGATGTATAAACCCTATCTAATAATGTCAAGCATGGAAAAATAATGATTAATAGAGGTCATAAGAGTGGAGTTAAGGTAGGCAAGGCACACTAAAGGAAAAATAGCATGAAATGAGGCCAAATGATGGTCAAACCTAATCAAATGATGTTGAACAAGGTCAAAGAATGCTCAAAAAAAGGTAATAGGAGGTGAAGTAAGGTATATTGGGTGAGGCATGTAGTGATTGAAAACATCAAATGCTAGAATGATACACCAAGAGGTTCGTGATTGTATAGCTTTAACCTCACATTTGCATGAGGGCTTGCTGGAAATGGAGGCAGGATGCCTAGAATTGTCTTGTTAATTGAATTAGAACTTACAGAGTGTTACACCAAAATAAATGCTAAGGGTTTGCATGGTGTCAAGTGAGCATAGTTGAGGTTTTTGATGCAAAATGAGGGTGCAAATGCATGAATATATGCAGAAAAATAGTGAAAATGCAAGTAAAATGCTAGAATGCAAGTAAAAATGCTAAAAAATGCATAAGGAGTGAGAGAGAGAGAGATTGGAACCACCCCAAATTGGGCAAATAGTAGTTAACTGTAAACAAAGTTGTACAAACAGGCATAGTAGGCAACGTAGTCATAGTATTAGGGTGTCTAGGCTACAAAGACTAGTGTTCATATTGAAGTATGAGCCTATTGGTTTGGCAACCATAGTATCCTATGAGCTATAGTGGTTTGCGGTGTGCAAGGAGGTGTGCAACAGTGCTACGATGATGTGTAATGGTGTCTTTCAAAGTGCCAAGTGCACTCAAATGCTAGAGTGCTCCAAATGCAAATTTACTAGCTGAATGCTTCAAAATGCTAACCACTAAAATGTGAAATTCTAGGATATTTATAGGGCTATAATTGCTGTGAATTGTAGATTGATTAGACACCACATGGCAAAGGGGTAGTTCAAACTATGCTAGCCCGAACTACACTCCCATTAAAGCAGATGGTGTTCTATTGGTATACTCTAATGGACCTTGTGAGATTGCCAAACTATGACTATGCTACCNGGGGATGGGGAGGGGGAGGGGGAGGGTGCAAAAAGAAAAAAAGTAATTGCTAATCTTGCTTGTCAAAGGAATGCTAGAGCTAAGATGAAGGCTAATGTTGGGTTCTGGAGGCTTTTGGAAGTAGTTTTGCATGACTACGTTGACTACGCTCTAGATCATAGTTCAATAGTTAGATGAATTTTGTAAAAAATGAACCTCAATGATGACTACGCTGTAGAGCATAGTCTTGGTAGTGAGAGCATAGTCTTGATAGTTAGAAAAAATCACCAAGAAACTAATGCCTTCCTAAAGACTATGTTGAGTAAACCCTAGAGAATAATAGGGAGCATAGTCTCAAAAGTTAGTAAATTTGCCAAATATTTTCTTCCATGCCAAATAAGCTTGATAGCTTTTGGCTCAACACTTAGGCAAATTTGCAAAATTGGCCATTGGTGTGTTGACTATGCTTTGGAGGATAGTCCGATCATGGAGAGCATAGTTCAACCCTTAGATAATATGGTAGTTGTTGTTGACACTTATACAAATCTTGCAAATCTAGACTTGTGTTGTAGACTGCACTAACTATGCTTTGGAGCATAGTCCTAGTAGTGGGCAGCATAGGCCTAAGACATAGAGAAAATTTTTCTTGAGTTAACACTTAGAAAAATTCACATTCGTGACTCGATGGTCAAAATTTGGTGGTGTTTCATTGGTCCCTTTTTGTTGACATTTCGAGGAGTGGACCAAGAGACATCTATAAAGAACACAAAACACCATAATAGGCTAGGCATCAACATCACTCGTTAGTACCCATTTAGAGATCACTTCACCATGCTTAAGAGTGCTAAGGATAATGGTATGCTGGAGATAAAGGATGTAGGGAATGTGCTGGGTAAAAAGGAAATGAAATGCAACCAATGTGATACTACATGGTGTGACACTAAGGTGGCTTGTCACCAAAATAGTGATCTCTCATTGGAATGCTTGTGATAGATTCAACATCCATTGCATCAAAATGGCTTGCCCTTAAAATTGTAACCTCTTGTTTGAGTGCTTATGAGAAGGTTAGTGCAGGTTTAGGGTTGGGACCCTTGTGAATATTGCAACTCTACTAATCTTTGCTTGGGAACATGTTTTGTCCCATTTCCTTTTTTACCTTTTTTTTGTTGCTTTTATGGCTATGAGGTGAACCTACTTTAGGTTATGCACATTGTGAAATTCTAGCTATTGTATGCTTTCCATTAAGTGAACTACATGCCAGCTAATGGGATTTTCTTTAGTGAAACCGTGTCACATCTATAGGACAGGTGTTTCCTCCTTGAGTTGTGTTACATTCACTTGGGCTTTGACCAACCTACAAAGGCTCCCCACAAGGTGAGTTGTGTTACATCCACTATGGGTTCTGTCATTGACTTAGATAAAGTGCCATATGTATAGGAGGGGTTTGCAAGCTTGGTGATGCAAGGAAAATTAGGAAAATGCAAGGTAAAAGGGATAAATGCAAGTAGGCTATAGTGGGGTAAATAGGAGATGTGCACTCTTAAGTGGCTTGGCTAGTCCAATCATGCACATCAGAGTAATGTTGTGACTTGCCACTAGAACGGGATGTGTCTCTACATGACCACCTCCGAGGCTTTGTCTTGCAAACACAACATAGAGAAAATAAGAAAAACAACCATAGAACATGAGATGAGAGTAAACTATTGGATAAAAGTATGCTACAAACACTACAATAGTTGGATTAGTGGCAAGTCCTTGAGGAGATAGTAAAGGTGCTAGGGGTGATGATGCTGTAGGTGCTTGAGAGCCTGAGTGATGGCGAGAATCGAAGGAAAAATTAGAAAAATGGTGGAGGGTCGTAATACTACAAATTTTCTAGAGGTCTCTCTTGCTAGAAGCTTAAGGTACTAGCAAAATGCCCAGGGCTAGTATTGCATAAGCGACACCTATAGCTAGTAGTGCTGCAAGTGTGGCCCAGAGTTGGTATTGTTGGCGATGATGATTGCAGCTTTGGAAGATTAGCAAAGTGCTTGAGGGCAACTCCAAAAGATCAATAAAATGTTAAGGGGGAGGGGGAGTAACACTACAAATATTCTAGATGCCTCTCTTGATGATAGGAAATCCATTCTAGAATTACAGTGCCTTGCCCCACCTGCAAAGTATGCGTAGATGGTGTGGAGTTGAATGTATTATTACTCACTTGTTCATAGAACTATTTGTATTAATCTATGAACCCTATTTAAGGTCCTGGTAGACCATGATGTGCTAGTTTAAAGTTCTAGTAGACTATTGTGTGCTAGTTTAACGTTGTAGTGGATAATGGATGTTGTGCTAGTTTAACATCATGATGCAAGAATAATTTATGCTAATTTAGCATCATAGCATATGGTCTATGCCAGTTTATAGTCATAGTGAACTTGTTGTGCTAGCTTATAGTCATAGCAGACTAAAGATTTGGTTGCTAGTTTAATGTCATAGTGGATAAATGCTTTTCCAGTTTATAGTTATAGTGAACTTGTCTATGCCGATTTATAGTCATAGCAAACTTTTGCTTACCTTGCTTTGTCATTGATGAGGCATTGCATGCTAGGTGTAGTATGACTTCAAATATGAGTGGTTCATCATATTGGCAAATTCATTGCCATCGTGATTAGCAAGCTTGGATGATCCATTGTCATAGGCCTTGATCACCAAGGGGCCTTCTTAGTTGACTGAGAATTTGTCCATGGGTTCACGAATGGCCTTGAGGACTAAGTCCTCTTTGTTGATTAGGTATTGGTGCTAATTATGGTACTACTTTTTCCATTGCATTTGTTGGTACCACTTGATACAATCAAGTGTTTGCATGTGCTCCTCCTTTATCGTATCAAGGTTCTTGGTTCTCAACTTGTCATTTTGAGCCTCATCGATGAAGCTTGAGAGGATGACATGGAGTGATGGGACTTGTAATTCAAGAGGCAAGATTGCTTTAGATCTATAAACCAAGCTATATGACATCTTACCTATTGTATTTCTATGTGTTATGTAGTAGGCCTAGAGTGCATAGGTCAATTGTTCATGCCATCATCATTTGGTGTTGTTGAGCATATTCATTAGAAGATTGATGATGAATTTGTTTGTGGCCTCTACTTGGCAATTTTCCTATAGATAGTAAGGTGATGAAAAGGAATGTTTGATTCTGAAGCTCTCACAAAAGGCTTTGGTCTCAGCACTACTAAACTATGGCCCATTGTCTATGATTATGGTAATGGATAAACCAAAATGGGTCACTATGTTGTCAAGTATGAATTTTTAGACCTGCTGCAATGTCATATTGCTAAAGGAAATAGCCTCAACCCACTTTGTAAAATACTTAGTTGCAAATATAATGAAGCTATGTCCTATGGAGGACTTAGGTGTTATAGGCCCTATGATGACCAACCCCCAATGTTGAAACAACCATGTGATCTAGGTTGTGTGCAGTTCAGTAGATGGCATGTGCATTAAGTTACCATACTGTTGACATGTATCACACATCTTGACCTTGGAGACACAATCACCCTTCATGTAAAGACAATAGGAGCTTAAGCATCTAGTTTTTGTCACCATTACCTTGGGTGCTATAGAGCCTTTGCACAGTCCCTCGTGGACTTATTCTATGATCATCTGTGCTTCTCTGTTACTTACGCATGTTAATAGTATGCCATCATAAGATCTATGACATAATGTGTTATCTTCCATGATGACATACTATTGTGATTACTTTTTCATTGCATCCTTTTAGGTAGTGGTTAGATGTTGTGAATGTTCACCCTATAGAAGGTATGGCTTAATGTCATCATATCACTCTACAACATGGGTTGTGCTTACTATGGCTATAGATGCAATGTTTGTTGTTTGTGTAATAGGCATAGTGCAATCTACCATCAAGGTGGAAAATGCGTGAAACATATCAGGTGCAATGCTTAAGGTTAACGTTGCTAATGCATTAGCAATGGCGTTTTCATTGTAGTGGATATGCTGAACATTAGCAGTTGCAAAATGTTTAAGCAAGTGCTTTGTCAAGTTAAAATAAGGTTGCAAGTGTTGAGATTTGAAAGAATAAACCTCTATGACTTGGTTGACTACCAGTTGTGAATCACCTCGAATCGCTAGGTTTTGTATTCCTAGGTCACAAGCTACTAGGATACCTCTGAGAAGACCTTCATACTCTACAACATTGTTAGTGCATGAAAATGTGAAATGATATATGAAGGGTTGGATCTCCCTAGAGGGGAATGTGATTATGGTAGTGGCACTACCCCTTTGAGAGGTTGAAGCACCAACTATGTGCAAGATTATCTTGAAGTTGTTAGGCACTTGACTTATGCTAGTGACATGCTCATTTGGAAATTCTAGATCTATTATTGCTTGATTGTTGATTGGAGAAGTTGTAAGTTATGTAGTATATTAAGACCTGTGTACCATTTTCTTACTTTTGACGATGTAAAGAAGTGATAGACATGTCAGAGGTAGCAAGGTAGATGTAGAGAGATTTATCTCTTTGTAGAGGGTAGATTGTTGGAAGTTGAGCTAGCTCCTATTTAAGGTTGTTGAATGCCTCTTGGCATTGAGCTATCCACTCAAAGTAAATCCCCTTTTTAAGAAAGTGTTACATTGGCTGCAACCTATTAGTTAATCATGCGATAAACTAATATATGAATTGCAATCTACCTTGTAATCCTCATAGCTCCTTAAGGTTAGTTGGTGGTGCTAAGTTGATAATGGCCTTAGCCTTATTAGGATCTACATGTATGCCTACATCGGATACTATGAAGCCTAGAATGTAGCCCATCTTGATGCTCAAGATACATTTCTTAGGATTCAACCTAAGTTCATTCTTTAGGTAACTTTTAAGCATAAGGTCTAAGTCATTTGCATGGTTGTGTGCCACTTTGGACATAACTGCTATGTTGTTAATGTAATCATTGAGTAGACCTAATCAGTAGCTAAAAATGTATGTCATGGCTCATTGATAAGTAGCTCTTGCATTCTTAAGTCAAAAAGGCATCATAGTATAACAAAATATATTCTAAGGGGTCATGAAGGCAGTATTGAGCTAGTGATCTAGGTTGATCTGAATTTGGTTGTAACCTGAGAATTTATCCATGAAGGACAAGAAGGAATGACTAGTCATATTATCAATAAATTAATCAATACTAGGTAAAGGAAAATTGTCTTTAATGGTTACCTTTTTCATGTCCCAAAATTCTATGCAAATGTGTATACTTCCATTTTTCTTGGGTACAACCATGATGTGGAAGACCTAGTCTATGTAGTCAATGGCTCAGATGAAATGAGCTTTGTAGAGCTTGGCGATTTCATCGTAGAATACCAACAACACCTTAGGCATGACCTTGCAAGATTTTTGCTTAACTAGTTTTATGCTAGGATCGAGGATTATGTTGTGTTACAGATGTGAATGCCTTGATGTTTTTGTTAAGTACTTTTGTGATGTTTTAGGAATGTTGAGGCTCTAAAAAATAACTAAGTTTCGATGTTTTCACCTTGTCACTAGGTGTTGCTATAGGGATTTCAATGAGGAAATCCTTGGTGATGTCACCTACCTTTAGATCGAGGGCCCTAACTAGATGGTCTATCTTGTCTAGTGGTGCCTCTATAGATGTTATGTATTTTTCATAGGCTATGGGCCTGAGGTCTAGGAATTGTAGATCAAAGCATTGCATGAGATCACCATGAGGCTTAGTGAGGACCAAAGTTGAGTGAAGATGCTTGTAAGTAGTCATGTTGAAAATCTTGCAAAAAAAAACAAGAGAAAAATCAAGTTGCACCTATCTTAGTGATAAGAAATATGCATAAAATGAAGGGAAGCAATGAAATAAATTTTTTCCTATGTACGTAGATGTGATTTTAAAAGATAAGGGATGCATGGATTGATTTTAGGGCTTAGTAGGCCATAGGGTTGCTAGTTTAAGATCTTAGTAGATCATGGAGTGCCAGTTTAAGGTTTTAGTGAACTATGATGTGCACTAGATGAGCAAGGCTTGGTGCATTAGAAAAGTGAAGTTAGCCTAGGTGCTTATTGGGCAATAAGAAAAATTTAAAATTTTTCTAAGTCCAAGGGTGGGCAGAAAAAGTTTTCTAAGTTTGGTGACTACACTTCCACCCAACTATGCTCTGCATTATTGAGTGTAGTCTCACGGTTGGTAAAACATTAAGTGGTCCTAGGAGGTATAAAAGTGCATTTCTGGGTAAATTTGTCATTGTCAAAGTTGAAAATATAAAATTTTTAGAGTGTAGCACAATTGGAAGAGCATAGTCACTAGAATGTTGCACCAAAGTGGATCCCAACACCTTGGACTAACTAATGTTGATAAAGGAGAGCAAGCCCTAGGATGCCTACCATGGGCACATGTGGAAGAGAGTAGGATGGCACCATCTACTAGGTACCTTGACTACACTCTCCCCTTCTTTTACCATTCTTTGCCTTTGCCTTGTTATTTCTTGCATTGGGGTTTGGGGCTATGGATGTTGGCAACACCCTATCATGGAAAGGATCACCACCATCATGGCTATTTGGGCCACCACCACCATGAGGATGTTATGTGCACGTGGGGAGAGGGTTTGAGGAGTGAGGGTTTCTATAATTTGCATGAGGCTTGAGGGAAGAGCATGGAGGTTTTCCCTATGAAAATTTTATCTTTGAAGGGTGAGGGCAAGGATGGAGGCCATGACCATTGTAGCAGCTTGTATGACCATAGAGGGGAAGACCGCAAGCCTGTGCAGGGTTAAAAATATTTTGTTTTTTCATAAATTCTAGTAATGCATTTGTATGGGATTAGTGTTTGATGGTGGCCTTAGGGCTACCACATGTAGGGTAGGGATGTGGCAAAGTCTATAATTTTTGTTTTTTGGAAATTAAAATTTTCCGCATAGGGTAGGTAGGGCAAGAATGTGGACACTGATGGTGGCCATGAGCAGCTCACCATAGGGTAGGGTTGTAGCATGGGACTGCCATTTCTTTTGTGTTTTTTAAAAAATTTTAGATTTTAACATTTAAGTGCACATATGAATAAAGGCATTGATGGCAACCAAGATGGCATGTTGTAGGATAGGAGCACGACAAAGGTTTTACCTTTTGATTTTTTGTTGTTAGAAAAAGATGGCATAAGTGAGGGCTTAGTGTGCTAGTGATCATGAGGGCTGTGAGTGTATCTCGGCTTCGCAACAAGGATGTAGCCACAGGGGCTATAAGAGGGGTTGGCTTGAAGGATGCATTTTTTTGCATTCCATTTTTTATTTTTCATTATTTTTTTGAAACAATTAGTGGCAGGGCAGGGTAAGAGGTGTGGCATGTGGTGGCACTATTGGTGTGGGCAACATGATCATGGGGGTTATGGTGATAGTAAGCACTTAACACATGCTCCTCTACCACGATGGTGCAAGGTGCACAGGGTGTGGTAACACAAAGGAGGTAGTGCACAATGACATGGTAAGATTCTAGGATGAGAAGACGAGAGCATTAGCATAGTAGCCAAACCTTGGTTCACTAGCCATCCCATCTTGGAGGTGTAGTTGATGCCATGTGTTTGTTGAAATTACACCTATTCAATAGTTGTTTTTTTTTGGACTATGCTCTATGGGGAGCATAGTCAGTAGTTTCTTTTGGACATTTGGGATTATGCTTTGTAGTTAGAAAAAATTGTAGGCTTCCATACTATGTTGCCTAGAGTTACAAAAATTTTTAAAAATTTTATGCAAAATGCTAAATTTATGAAATGTAAAATGTTAATGAAAAATTGCCAAAACATGCAAATCATAATTATAAATGCGCAAACCTATGAAACAAAATGCTAATGCTATGCCAAAATGTGCTATACCCTAATGGGTACTAGGCATGTCAAATGTATGTGTTGACGTCCTATGCCTGTAGGGTCCTAATGAACTCTAAGATATGTTTGCTATCTTATGTTATGTCATGCTAATTTTTGCTAAGTTTAATTTAATGTATTTTTCTTATAGTGTATACTAACACTTTGTTTATTGCTTTTTGTGATTGCAGAGTGTTGTTGAAGCCCATCTTAGTCATTGTGGAGCTCATTGGCATTCTTTGTTGCATAAGTGAGCTGGTGCCCAACACACTTGTGCTAGATATTCAAGTGGGTTATTAGGAAATGTGGTTCTAACTAGGGGCATTCAATTTTCTAGCATTCTTGCTATAGCACTTTAGTGTGATGATGTGGTCACACTTAGTGGTGGAGGCTACTAGTGTCATCACCAAGACATTATTGCTTAGGGCCAACCAAGACATTGAGATTTATGTCTAATGAGCCCACTACCAATGATGAAAAAGTAGGTGATTTGAACTAAGGTCCAAAGGACACCCATCCCTTATCCATGATCTAGTAGATGTTAGAGGTCTCTTTCTACAATAAGAGAAACACCCTCTTTGTTGCTCTATGCATGCATGCCTTATTTAAGAATCCACTTGGAATAGTGTACTACACTAGAGGGTAAGTACTCTCATAATTTTTACATTGTATTCCTTACTATTGGCTCATGCTGAGTTTGCTAACCACTATTTGCTCATGCTTAATGCCAGATTCAGAGTTGATGACCAGGGTCTTCATGATGAGGATAAGACTCTTACCTTGACTTGTACCATCCTAGAGGTATTCTCCTCTAGTTCAAATGTTTAGGAGGCTATCCTAGGGTAGTTAGGAGTTGATTTAAGGGATTACCCTACCTAGTACCTAAATGCATTTGAGCAATGTATGACCTATGATTATCTTGATGAGGAGTGGACTAGTGATGAGCTCAACCTTGAGGAACCACTTGTGCCACCACCTCCATCTCACACACCATTTATTATACATAAGTATCTATCATTTTTGCTTTTATGCTACCTCAAATATGCTTATTGATTTGCCTTTGCATGATATTAACATTACATTTTCCTTTATTGTAGCTATAGTTGCTTTAGGAGAGGTGACAATGGTCACCATAGGCCACACTGAGGCCTTGTTCAACATGAAAGATGGTGATGTGGAGGGTGTACAACATTGGTTGTGCCATTAGGTATAAGAGGTGTTGACTAGTAGGTTTATGTAGGCTATGTTGATGGACCTTTTCTTGGCCCTCAGCCCAAGCATTTGAGTGGTTGGAATGGTCACCATCATAGACTCCTTTAGTAGTGTTGTTTGCCACTTCATGGATCATAGGTTGCACAACCTAAAAGATTTCCTCTATTTTGCTAGGATAGGACTAATAGGATGATCAATATGGATCTCTTGATGAATAGGATGGATAAAAATCATGCTTGAAATAGAGGTTAAAGGCTACTCAAGATTCATGGTGTAAGGCAAGATGCAAAAGTTGGTTGATGCGAAAGGTAGAAAAAACTAGAAAAATGACTAAGTGCAAAAATGCACAAAAATGACTAAGTATAAAACTACTAAAAAAATGGATAAGTATAGAAAAATGACTAAGTAAAAAAATGCACAAAAATGGCTAAGTATAAAAATACTAAAAAAATGGCTAAGTGTAGAAAAATGACTAAGTGTAAACTATCAAAAAAATGACTAACTCTATGACTATGCTTAGAGTTGACTATGCTCCCTATGCTTGGAGCCAACTACACTCTCCTTAGTGCCCAAAATTTGTCTAAGTGTAAAGTATATGCTTTGGTGTTGTCAAGTGGGGCTTCAGGGGAACCAACGATGGGGTCCAGTCAAAACCAATAGTTTGTAGATAAATCCTATGCTGGCTTGAGATCCAACTACTATTGACATAGGTACATAGGGGTGTGAGGTCCATGAAGTTAGCAACTATGGTGGAGAGAGCATATATGGCAACAACCAAGGAAGAATACAAAAGGAATGGCAGAGGCCCTTCTTCTAGCACCAGAAAACTATAGTGATCGAAAATGTTGGAGGCTAGAATGGTACATTAAGAGGTTTATGGTCATATAGATTTGACCCTATGTCCACATGAGGGCCTGCTAGAAATAGAGGTGGGGTGCCTAGAATGGTCTTGTTGATTGAAATGGGACTTACGATATGTTACACAAAAATGAATGCTAAGTGTTTGCACCATTTTTGCAACATCCATGGTGTCTACTAGGGTGAGAATAGTTGAAGTTTTTCATGCAAAATTAGGATGCAAACATGCGAATATATGAAGAAAAATAATAAAAAATACAAGTAAAATGCTAGAATGTAAATAAAAATGCCAAAAAGTGCACAAGGAGTAAGTGAGAGAGAAATTGGCATCATCCGAAATAGGGGGAAGCATAGTTAATTACAAAGAAAGGTGAGGAGGTATGCAGTGTACAAATAGGTGTAGTAGGTAGCATAGTCATAGTCCTAGGGTGTCTAGGCTATGAAGACTAACATCCACCATGAAGTCTGAGCCTATTGGGTTGGCCACTATAGTGTTCTGTAGGCTACGATGGTCCTAGGTGTGCAATAGTGTTTGCCAAAGTGCTCAGTGTGCTCAAATGCTAGAGTGCCCCAAATGCAAATTTTCTTGCCAAATGATTCAAAATTCCAACCACTAAAACATGAAACTTTGGGGGTATTTAGAGGGCTAGGATTACCATGAATTGTAGATCAGGCACCATGTGGCAAAGGGGTAGTTGGGACTATGCTAGCCCAAACTACACTCCCACTAAAGCAAATGGTTTTTTGTTTGTGTGATCCAATGGACCCTATGAGACTACCAAACTATGATTATGCTACCAAGACTACATGTGCAAATGCCAAACAAACCGAAATGTACCTAAAAACAATGCAAAATAGTGAAATTTTGGAGATTACGTTGTCCACTCTCTCAAGTGGTATCGAGCATAGGTACAATTTGGGAGCAATTGGGGG